>APFE031349819.1:287183-334160 GCA_000404065.3 Pinus taeda
ATAATTAGAGAATATAATTGAAACTTCTCCTCCCTAATAATTCTCATTACGATTCTCCTTCGGTGTAAGGGTTCATAATTCTCCTTACTGTGTAAGGGAAAATTATTATATAAATAATACGTCCATTCATAGTTCTCCTTATTGTGTAAGTAAAAATTATTCCACAAATAATACATTCATTCATAATTCTCCTTACTATTCTCCTTAAAGATATTTTGACATGTTTCCATTTTCTGATGAAAGAATTTACTTAACGTGGCGGTTGATAATCAAGAAAGAGAAGCACGCGAAGTTGGATACTTACTGATATGCTAAAAGAGATGAATAAATCTCTTTTTGATATTCTAATAGAGGCTAATTCACCTCTTTGCCTCAAAGTATATATTGCATTTGCTCATAAAAGGAGAAGAAAACTGTTTTGATGGTGGCCATGAAATGAAACAAATTCAATGAATTTGCTCGTTTATTCAGTCCTTTATTACATAAAAGGGAACACATCTGGCTACGATATAAGTGGTGGGCATTAAATGAAATGACACTAGAGCTTATAGGTATATATAACCATAAGCTCCTCCAAAAAGAAAACCAAAATTTCATAGCAGATTAAGTGGCTCCTTGTTTATTCGGTTACATACATAACATAGACACAGCACCTATTTCGTCGCGCACTTAAACCCCACTGCGCGTCGTGAAATAGCCTGTCCACACACCATTAACACATGAATTAGATTCATCAATCAGTGTACCAAGGACTGGAAGTGTTACAGCGGCGAACATGGAAGACTAGATGATGGATTAACATGAATAACGAATAACATCGTGAATAAATGAAAGAATGTGATAGTCCACAGTATACTGACAGCAGCTTCCGAGACACACAGCTAGAGTAATTAACTACTGTGTTCATAATCAGTAGCCTTGCATATCGATTGATGGAAAGACTTACGAGAACGGCGTTGAACATCGCAGCGGCGGGGAGGCTGGCGGACGTTGCAGGTTTCTGGAAGGTATGCGGCTCTCTCCTCCGCCTCGGTGTCCATGAAGAGGTCCTCCCTGGTTGAATCATACGATTGCGATTGATCGAGTACTTGCTGTATGGCTCGGCATCGGCATTGTGGAGACATTCTTTACAATTCCTCGCAGCATCTCTGCGATGGTTGCTCTCTCCGGCGCTCCATGTAGTCCCGGCACTGAGACAGTCGCTCCGGATCGCAGGAGCGTCGTTGTTGTTGTAGGCCTTCTCCATACATAATGCCTTCACGTGCATCAACAGTTGGGGTGCCCCACTGAAGGAGGAGCAGAAGGGTTACGCATAGGCTCACCCATTTAAGAGCCAGTCTCGTAGTCGGAGGGGAGAAAACATCCATTGCTTTTCTTTCTTCGTTACACTGAAAGATTGATAGATATATGGTGCGGAAGTGTGAAGGTGGGAACTTGGAAGCCGAGGTGGACCCTAATGCTGTATTTATGGAAGCGTGGTGAAGGCTTCTCCTTGTACGAATATAAAAGTTGAGAACAACACAACACGAACACATGCAGCGCATGCCTCATCTCACACTCCACGTCCCAACTGAAGGCAGAGAAATATCGAACGCCTGCCTCCGTTTCCAATAGCCGCGTCTTTCATTTCAGGCCAGTAGATTAAAAAACAGAAGAATCTTCCAGGTGTGTAGAATCCCTGACAGTGTAAGGTACAGTAACAGTGATGCGACTTACAAACTACTATCGCAATTTCGAAAATTTAAATTCGGTCATGAGAAACTGCCTTAGCTTGATGGTGTGATTTTTCACGTTGAAATCAGTGGCTAACACCGGGAACCACCCCCCTACTTCGTGCACTTAATCATGAAAATTTCCAAGCAACCGAAGTGTCATTAACGATTGCATGTGAAAATGTTCGCTACCCAGCCTATTAGTCACTATGAAATTATATTGCAATATTACTTTTTCCAAATATTTTGATAAGTAGCGCTGGACTCGTACTAACCCTACGTACTGCCCGAAGAAAAGGTACATAAATAGTAAGTCAGAACAGACACGATCGGGTGTCACAATTTCCGAAATATAATGCTCGAGAGGAAGAAGTGTGATCACTCAATTGAAAGGCCGAAGTTCGAAAAGAAAACGAACGGGATTACCGACTTAAAAAGTTTAAGCTCCATGGACTCGTCACTGGAGCTTTGCCTTGGGATTTATACTTGGAGGGAAGGATTACTGATTTAAAAAGTTTAAGCTCCATGGACTCGTCACTGGAGCTTTGCCTTGGATTTATAGTTGGAGGGAAGGATTACTGATTTATGAAAACAAACTTCTTCCGCAAGTAGAACCTAGGAATGGTATCAGGCCCTTGTCGTTTTGGAGTTATAGAACCGAAAACAGGGAAGATTGGAAAATTGTGGACGCAATAATTTTTCATTAATGGTCAACGTTACTGTTGGGAAGTCAACTGTATAATTACTATTACAAGTAAAGTTTTAAGTAATTCCCTATGTACCCGTCCCCGTCTTTCATATTGGATAATAATATTATTAATTAAAATAATTAAATAATTTATATATATATTTTTACAGAGTGTGATGAAAATTAATTAAATCATAATTGGTTGAAAATGATTATTACTCATTAAAAAAAAAAAAAAATTTATAGGTTTAAATTAATATGTAACAAGAATTTTAATCCTTTTTAAATAGATTTTGTTATAATATTGTTGGTTAATACCATAGTTTATTGATACCATATGTCTACAAAACCATAACTCATCTTCATATAATATTTATTTTTAGTTAAACAATTTATCTATTGCTACATAGTCCCTGGTACCCACAAGTTATTTTAAATATAGTTAAATTAAAGTAAAAATATTGAACTCAAGTTAGTATTAAGGTTTAAAATCCAATAAACTTAAGTTTTACTAATTGGTAAATTGAGATGTTTTGTTAAATGTAATTTTGCATTGTCGTTGTGCAGAATCCAATCCTACCAGGGACAATAATAAGGTAATATTGGAGTGGTAATGTTTTTGGTTAGAAGGTTGTCTAAAAAGTTTTACATTTTCTGTGTAAATTATATATAGATGTATTTTAAAGGGTAGTTGTTCTTGCCCAATATAACTGTGACAGAAGACCAAGCTGAACTTAGGAAAGAAGTACAAAGGTTAAGGAGGCAAGAAAAGAAATAAAATGGGGAATCATTAGGAATAGAAAAGCTATTCTTAGAGATAGTCCCAAACACAAATGATAAATAGGGAATAACATCACTCATGATCCTCTTTTGGAATTGTCGTGGTTTTCCACACTGTAAAGGTCCTATGTTAAGTTGGATCCTAGGTGACATTGATGTTATTCTTTTAGTTGAAACTTGGGACCATGACGAATCTAGGGTCCCTCACCTTGATGGGTTCACTCTTTGGTCTGCCCAGAATAAGAAATCCTCTAGCAGAGGTTTTGGTGGCATAGGTTGTTATATTAGGAGCAATGTTTCCTCTCACATCTTTCTTCATAAAACTAGCCCCTTCAATCAATACATTTGGATCGAGATCTATGATTCTACAATCCATAGGATCTTCCTTTCAATTTGTTATTTTGCCCCTATCAACTCTACATCCTATAAGAAATACAACCTCTATAAGGATAGTCCTTTCAATACCTTAGAAAAAGATATCTATAACCTAAGGAATGAAGGAAATATCCTTTTTCTTGGAGACTTTAATGCTCAGACAACTACTAACCAAGTTGTTATGTTAAGTAACAAATCTAATCGTGGCCCCTTGTGGCTTGATGAGGATGGTCACTTAGCTAATAAATTCACGAGAAAATCTGAAGACATAATCAAGAACCTATTTAGCACCGAGCTCCTCAAACTTTGTAGTTCCCAAGACCTAATCATTTGCAATGGTATTAATATATGGCCTCTCCGCGGTCAAATGACCTATTCCCATGGGTTGGATGGAAACGTCGTGGATTATGCAATCTATGACATCCGTGTCCTCAACGAGATTACAAATTTTGAGCTTATTAACAAGTACAAGCCTCACTCTAACCACAAACCTTTGTCTTTATCATTTAAACTTGCTATGTATACCACCCACATGCACGAGAACAATGAAAGAAAAAGTCACATTCACTTTGGTAGAAGCAATGTCGACCTTTTGTTAAGGGATTTGGAAAGGAATTTAGGCTCCCTCACTTATAATAGCAACATTGATTAAATCTATTCCCATCTTACTACTACCCTTTGCACCACCATTAACAAATTCTCTAATAAGACTTCGAATAAGAACAATAATATAACTTCCAATCCTTAGTATGACAAAGACAATACAATTGCTAGGAAAGGTACCAGAGATGCCCATAATAAAAGAATTAAGCTCCAGAATATAAGCATATACAAAGCTCTCATTAAGAGGAAGAATAGGTTATATACTAATAAGAGACAAGAGCATCTTCTCCACCTTTCTAAAGTTGCACCCAAAAAGTTTTGGTGGAGTTTTCTTGTTCGTAAAACTATAGATAATCATTGTAGCCCCCTAGAAAATTGTGATAACTATCTTAAGAAGTTGTATGGATCTCGGGACACCATGGGCACCATCTTAAACACTCATATTAAGGATGATATTTTTTCTTTGGAAGACATTGAGTATGGGATTAATAATCTCTCTAATGGGAAATCCAAATATATTGAAGGCTACCAAGCTGAGATCTTTAAAATGGGAAAATCTATCTGCATTCCTCATCTCCACAAGCTTCTCAATTTAGCTGTAAAGCATGGCTTCCCTAAGCCTTGGACACAAATCCTTATTGTTCCTATCTTCAAAAATGGGGACAAAAGTGTTCCCTCTAACTATGGCACCACGATGATTAGCCACATCCTAGCCAAGCTTTATGGGCTTGTTCCCTTTGGCATGAGAACCAGGGTAAAAGAGCTAAAGGGCAAGTTGGTTTTAGGAGGCAACACTCGACCATCAACCACCTTGTCACCCTTAGGATCATTGCAGAGGAATGTTGCAATACTAAAACTGATCTCTTTTTTTGTTTTGTTGACTTTAGAAAAGCTTTTGACATTGTCCCCCGAGATAAGCTCTGGGAGAGGCTTGAAGAGATCATGGTTCCTCCTGAATTGAGGATTGTTGTGATCCGCCTCTACGAGACTTTCATTTCCAAGCTTAAGCCCAATGATGGATGGTCTAAATATATTAAATGTAATATCGGGGTTAAGAAAGGTTATCTCCTTTCCCCTACCCTTTTTGATATTTACATCGATAAGCTAGAGGAGTGTCTGGAAACTGTGGGCTAGAAAGGCATCGAGCTCGCTGGTACTATCATTACTCTTTTGCTTTATGCTAATGATATCATTATTCTTATAAGAAACCACGATGACCTAGACAAGTAGCTTAAGACTCTTCATGTCTACTGCTCCAAGATGCATATGACAGTTAATACCAACAAGACTAAAGTCATGATCATTAAATCGAAAAAGATCACCCATGGTAGTTTCGTCTATGATAACCCTTGCCTTGAGAAGGTTTCTTCGTATAAATGTTTGGGTATTGAATTTACTCATCAAATCAACTGGAATTATATCATTGAGAAAAGAATTATGAGCTTGAAAAAATTGCAAGTTAGTCGATCTTTACATTTGCAGTAAGAAAAAGGTTCCTCTTTAATACTCTTGTCACCCCTGTTATCTTATACGGATGTGAATTTTGGGGGTTCAGTATATCTAGGGAGTCATGGAGAAATATTGAGATGATCCAAAAGTAATTCATAACCTATAACCTCAAGATGAAGGGTAATACTCCCTATACTATCCTCTTGACTGAATCTGGCATGTCCCCCATTGAAAGTGCGACCATGTTTAGATATATGATGTATAAGAAGAGCTTCACAATATGGAATCCAAGAGGCTCCCAAAAATTTCTTCTAACTTTAGTCAAAACCCCCACCTGTGGCTTAAGTGCAAGTGGCATCAGGATGCTCAGTATTGGCTCAACCTTTGGGGGATTAAGGAGGAGATCATCATGGGAAGCAAGGATAGTATCAAAGATATTATTACCTCCAGATTTAAGGACAATATGTGGGATGCTAAGGGGCTGGAGGGTAAAAGGAAGCTAAGGTACTATAAGGAGGTGATTAACCCCACCCTTGATAACCATAATTATCCCTCTATGTTTACTAGCACTAAGAAAAAAATGAACATCATTAAGATCAGAACTAACTCTCATGAGCTTCGAAGTGAGACTAAGAGGTGGTATACTCCCAAGATTCCCTGGGACGATAGAATTTGTCAGATTTGTGATACTAATAAGGTGGAAGATGAAAATTACTTCCTTATAGACAGACCAAATCTTTCCCACATCCGCTCTCAATTCCCTATCATCAGTCACACCTCTAATCTTCTTGACTTATTAAGCCAGCCCAACTATAGAAATCTTGGAACACTTCTTTCCCTGCTCTTTGATCACATAAATAAGATTTGGAAGAACGACAATTAGACTTTCTTTTCTTAAGGTCCGATAGACCACATTGGTATTAGTGGCTATTAATCATCATCATGAACATATATATATATATAATATATATATATATATATATATATATAATATATATATATGATATAATATATATAATGTTTTATTACTTGGTTATTTGTTATTTGAATTGATAACAATATTAATTTATTAATAATAATTTCTTATTAATTTCTTATTGATATAACAACTACCCAATTGAACTCATACTGACTATATGCTAGACTAGATCTAAGGTAACTGACTTTCACTAAAGATAACACCTATAGATAGCTATATCTTAGCCACCAACTTGCACACAACTCTACTTCTAACTCATAAACATGAATTGACTGACTTAACTGAGTGATTTGGTCATGCCACTCTTCCTAAATTCCTGAAAACTCATCCGACTGAAGTGGAAATTCAAATTTATTCATTTAAATAAAGCACAAGTCAAATGAAGCCTTTTCTTGCTACAAGTTTAACATGTTTTGATATAGCGCTTGAATCATACTAACAATATTCTAATGGCCCCCCAAAAAATGTAAACATAAACGGAAGTCACTAAAGACATGATAAGGGGTGACAGTTTTCGAGAGAGGAAGATCACGATATATAATGCACGAGTGTCGTGCTTAAGTCAATTGCAAATTTTGGGAATATTCTGGAATCCTACAGACATAGGCGAGGTCAAGAAATGTGATCACTCAACTAAAAAGTTGAGGCTGAGGTTCGTAAAGAAAGTGGACACAATTTAAACTTGGAGGGAAGGATTACTTGGTTAAAAAATGGTCTAGATGGACTGGCCACTAGAGCTTTTCCTTGTTTCATTTAGGAAAGCAAACATCCCGAGCTAGTAAGGATGAACTAGATTATATGAATGGTAGCATGCCCTTGTCTTTTTGGAGTTATAAAGTTGAATACAAGGGAAGATATTGAAAAATGTGGATGCAATAACTTTTCATTAATGGTAAAAGTTGTTTTTAGGAAGTGAAATGTATAATAGTTGTTACAATTAAAAATTTACATACATTTTATGGTTCGAAGTAATTTTGTTATCTACATGTACTCATTTTTCAATCAATATACTCATATTAGTTCATAATACTATTAATTAGCATAGCTATATGAATTAAAAGGTTCGTTATATATAGCTTACATTATCAATATTTTAAAAATAATATATGAAATAAACATGTAAACTTTTAAAAAACATGGAACGAGATTCTTATTTATGGACATTCTTAACCTATAAATACAATTTGTTACAATATAGTGGGTTAGTATCATAGCTTACTAATACCAGATGCCCAAAAAAACCATAATTCATCTTCATATGACATTTTCTATTGAATTAAACAATTTAGTCACAATCATAGAAAGAGCATAACTACTTTTGACATAAACCTCAACCTTTGATTTGTGACTACTACTAACAATATTCTAGAATATTTCATGGAGGTTAAATCGATACCATCCACCTAACAATAATTGATAATTAGATTAAGATTTTGGTAGCCAAGATACAAATAATAATAATAGTAATAAACTATTTTAATATAAAAATGTGATTGCTAAAAGTAATCATCATCATTTTTAATCATATTTGATTGTAGTTATTTATGTGATTCATAACCTTTCATAATGATTGACTATACTTGAGGATGACTCACAATAGTTGACTATAGTTAACCATGTTAAATCACACTTGACCATGGTTGAATATGAATGATTGTGGTCAACTAAGGTTGATCCTAACCATGGGTAATGTAACCACCCTCCCACTCCCTTAAGGATCTCATGGTGTGAAGGGAATTACTCATTTGACCTGATCTTCAAGTTCTATTATGAACATGGAGTTACAATCACCTCATTTTTGAAGTTGTAAAATTTAATTATGATACAACCTTTACTTTTAGCTCATTGAGAGATTTGTGACAATATAAATTCTATCTAAATTTGACATTGGATCAAAATCTATGATTGTTAGAAATTTTGGCCTATTAAAAGAGGTTATTTCATCATCACACCTTCAACACGGGGTTCATGTGTACCATGTTGGTTGGGTCAAGTTCAAATAACACGTTAAACATGGGTTTTTATGTAAGGTTGAGGATTTTGACCATAGTGCAACCCCCATGTCCATGTCATGTAGCTAGATAAAAAGTCTCCTAACTACTCCTTCCTTTCACAAAGTCCATGTTATTTTAGGTGATTTGATGGAAACTGAGTGTAATGGACCCACCATCGACATCTCCAACATTAGATCAAATTCACCTTTCACCACTCTCCTCATATTGTGAAAGCTTCCAATGTTGATGGCTAAGAGTCGGTGGGATCTTCCCCTGACCCATGTCACATCATATAGTTTGTAACTGTCTACGATATCATCTCACTACAACCTAGAAGTATAGTTGGTTGTAACTTTCCCACTTGTTGTTTTATTTCTAGAGGGCGCCTCAGGAGATCTTAATCATTGATCCACCCAAGCAACACCGATTATTTCTCTACACCAAGATAAATTATCCATCCTCACAGACTTTGTCAATGCATATGTAGGATTCTTCAAAATTTCCATCTTTACCAGCAACACCTTTTTTTCCTCAACAATATCCCTCACAAAGTGATATTGAACATCAACGTTCTTTGTCTTTGAATGTGTTGGACACATAATCCTAAATGGGTTAGTGTGGAAGTCAAATGGACAAAAGCAGTCCAAGAGACCTTGGGATGTGAATCCCAATGGTCACCACATGTACTATAGATGTATATCATTTGTTAATAAAAAACGAACTGCATGATTTATCTTTCCTATCTTTCTCACTCCCCATGTGTGTTTAACATGGTATCAGAGCGGGCGATATCTTGCCCTGCTGATATTTAAACCATTTGTTTTATGGTTTCTACCATTACTTATGAATATTTTCTCAACTGTAATTTAGCTGCCACCTATTGCATATACCTGCGTTGCTCCTCCATATTCCTTTATCTGCGTTCTGTCTGCCTGACCAGCACTGCCTCATAACGCATCTATCTGTCCATTATGTCTTGACAGAAGCACTGAACATTAAATTTCTTTGTGAATAAGTGTTGTCATGTCTGTCTGACATGTTTGTCATACGTTAATTTTTTAATAACGTCTGGTATGTGGTTGTCTGTGTCTCTTATAGTTCTGAAAATCAATTAAAAAAAAAATGTTCTCTGCCATTTTTGTCTGTTAGTGGATTCAACACCTACCTCTGCTCTAGTGTGTAGGTAGACTAAAATTTTTAGAAATGCGTTTGATTGACCTGGAGATGCTTTGTTCCTTCAATTATCTTATTTGCGAATTTGCAGGCATCCACATTTCACCAGCATATTTGGCCTTTGACCCGTTACCTTTCTCTATTGCCATTTTCACTCTGCCATCTCACTTGACCTGTTTCATGTTATAATGCTCACCTCTCTGCTCTCCCTGCCTGAAAAGCATTGCGAAATAGTGAAGAAGCCAATAAGTATTTGAAAATGCAGTTTGAAATTATGCAGAAGATGTGCAATTGTTGGGTGGCTATATTTCCTTCTATACTCATCCTCTAATTCCTTGACCGGGGAACATTCTGGACAATCACTGGATGGAGAACTGGGGAACTCACATTTCTCCTCACAATTCCCACTTTCCTCACTATTTCTTAATGTTTTGGGCCTCTTTGCTTCTCAGTCCACTCCGGCCTCCACTTCTTGAAACTGAGCTTCCGTACTAGTTTGATACAGTGATTTACTCACTGGATTTTCAGACTCTGGTGTATTATCATCAATATCTATATTCATATTTGGGTCTTCCATTCTTATAACTCAAATATTTATGATTTATGTAGAGCTCACTACTAAAAGGTAGGTCAGCGAGAAGTAGAGATCTGGTAACCTGCAGGTCGGGGCAACTTCAAAAGCTTATGCTGATACAGTGAGAATGACGTTCCTACCGAGCAGAGAGTTCGGTTTCTGCCCTGAGCTTCCCTAGCTTCATGGATTGAAAATTCCGAGCGGTTAGTCAACAGAATGATTGAGACGATGTTCGAAGATTCGCGTATCGTTTGCCCAAAGGGTCTGGTGCTGATTTTCAAATGCAACTCAAAAATTGTTGTTCGTTGTCTTTAGAATGTATAAAATCTGCAAATCGTGACTATGAGTTTGACTGCACGCTACTTATGGTTCATAAATAATTGTCGGGTAGCTGTTATTGCTGGGGGATTTGCTGATCGGAAACCCTATGTTAGAATTCCCTCTTGTGTTTAAGAGGAACGTATTTTAAAATTTTGCAAGCCTCATGAAATTACACAAGTGATTCATGATGGCATGTTCTTTCCCATATTTTATTTGGATGAGGGAATAGAGGAGACATTCTTGTTCAAGTTCTGGGGCCAGAGTAGCAAGACTTATGTGTTTCAGCATGGATGGATCGCGTTTGTGAGAAGGAAGGCACTCAAAACTGGTGATCGGATCAAGATTTGGAGGGATCATGTCAATGGGTGATTTTGCATTGCCTGCTCCACATCAACCACCAACAACACGACTGTCAAGACAGCTACCAGCAGTATGGTTACAGACGGGAATCTAAATGAAAAGGATGTGATGACGACTGTTTCCAACGACATATCTTCTTCGGCCTTACACTCTGTTGCTACCCATATGAAGGAACTCAGCATTTTTTGTTAATTGGGGGTTCTATTAACATCATCTACCGTAATTATATATTTAGGTTGAGCTGCCCCCTCAATATACTACACAGTGCCATCTTGTAAATGACGAACCCACTGAAAAACACAAAGAGAAGTGCCATTGACAGAAATTCCACATGCTTGTAATGTGTTCAATCTTCCAATCTGTTAGGTTAAGTTTTTGAATGAGAAAAGTCCATTATGTAGTAGCTATCACTTAATGGCCATTGCATTTAATTTCTGAATTTTCTATTGGATAATAAATATTTATTTGGAGATTGTTACTACATGTGGAAGCATTAAAAACAATGTACAGTGAATAAACTTACGAAAATCACCCACGGTGGAGAACATTGTGGCAAAAATCATTTGCATATCAGGGTTTATCTATTGAGATAATGGCTAGACTTGAATATGCATTAAAGTTATTGAATATCCTAATTCATTCCACTGTTGATGAGATGGTCAAAGTCAACAAAGAAAATCTCTTTGACATCCAAACCTCTCTGCAAAATGCACATGAGAATATTGAGTTTTTGCAGCTTGAGACAAAGCTGCAGCAAGAAGAACTACAACAATGAAATCATCATTCTGAACTTGCTTCTATTCAGAAGATTGAAAGAGACTCCCATAAACAGTAAGTCAATAATATTACTATTCATTCAAATAAAACAACAGTTGTACATGTAGATGCAGAAACTTAGTCTGCTCTTCCCAAGCCCATTATCAGACCTTGGGAACAACTTGTCCACAACAAGAACAGAACTGATCTTGGATATGACAAGGCCTTGTCCTTTCATATTCCAGACTATGCCCAGCCCATTCAGTTTCAGAGTACTGGATTCATTTATGACAGTTCAGTTGCTCCTCTTCCACAGCAACAACAACAACAGATCGTGAAACGCCGACACTGTGATCGAGTTGGCCATCTGAAAGATCACTATTTTGATCTTCATCCATGTAAGCATTGTCATAAAACCAGTCATTGTTCACACAGATGGTTCAGAAACAAACGTCCTGCAAGAAAAAAGATTTATCTAGGATGGATCGCTTCTTGGAAATAGGCATCAACAACCAAGAAGATATTCCAAACACATGTCACAACTTGTTCCAGAATATTGAACAGTCTTGCAGTTGAGTTTTCTCCATCTTCTCACCTTGTATCTGATAGGGGGGAAATGATGGTCATCTACAAGCTTCAAAGCCACATCAAGCGAGCCTGAGCCACAACCTGCCACACCAGTTTCAGGTTGTAGCGAGAGACAAAGATGCCCGTGAGCATGCCTTCAGTTGGCAATCTGGGACACTTCCTCTAGCAAAAGACTTCAACTTCTTGCCAGTTTTGGAAGAGTTTCGGGAACACAATTGAGAACACTTCCTCTAGCAGAAGACTCCAGCTTCTTGCTAGTTTTGGAAGAGTTCCAGGAATTGCATTAAGCATTCCAGAGTTGTTGTTCATCCTTAAACCATCATAGGTTGAGACTTCCCTTTTCAGGTTAAAGTTTTACCTTTTATGCGGGGTGAGACCTCCCTTTTATGGTTGAAGGTTTCCCTCTTTAAAATAGTAGGATCACTTCCTCTAGCAGAAAACTTCAGTTTCTTGCAAGTTTTGGAAGAGTTCTGGGAACTGCACTAAGCATTCCAGTGTTGGTGGCCATCCTTAAACCACCGCCCTTTATACCAACATTTCAGACAGCACATTCAGCCTAGTGCTGCCATGCATTTTTGCACATTTTGTATTTCAGCTGTCTTCTTGGACTCATTCATAACCCTTCGGATTAAGGGGGGGAATGTTGGACACCTAATCCTAAATGGATTAGTGTGGAAGTCGAATGGACAAAAGCAGTCCAAGAGACCTTGGGATGTGAATCCCAACGGTCACCACATGTACTATAAATGTATATCAATTGTTAATAAAAATCGAACTGCATGATTTATCTTTCCTATCTTTCTCGCTCCCCATGTGTGTTTAACAGAATGATAATAAGGGTTCTTTGCCAAGAAAATTTCACTTTGGCTATCACAGTCTATCCTTATAGATCATTTTATTATTCCCATACTCGAACACAATCTCTGCATCCAAACTACCTCCTTGCTTGCATGAGTGGATACCATGTATTCTGCCTTTGTAGTTGAAAGTGCCACTACAGACTGTCTCTTACTCATCCAACTGAGAACACCTCCAAATAGGTTAAACACATACCCACTTGTAGATCTTCTCTTATCTAAGTCTCCAGCCCAGTCTGCATCAACAAAGCCACGGATCTCCAAAAATCTATCCAATCTTCGTTTTCCTTGGTAGCACAAACCATAATCACTAGTTCCATGCAAATACTTGGAAATCCGCTTCATTGTTGTCCAATGCTCCTTCGTTGGTTTTGACATAAACCTACTCAATACTCCCATTGCATGTGCAATGTCTGGTCTAGTACAGATCATTGCGTACATCAGGTTACCGATTGCACCTGCATATGGAACACAGGACATGTCCTCTTCCTCTCCTTGTGTCTTGGGACATTGTTCAACATATAACTTTACAACTATAGGAATAGGAACTTTCACTAGTTTACTATCCTACATATTAAAACTCTACATTATTGCCTCGACATACTTCCTAAGGTTTAACCAGAGCTTCCTCTTTGGTTGATCTCATTTAATTTCCATGCCCAAAATATAGTTTGCAGCACCAAGATCTTTCATGTTGAATTTGGAGGACAGTTGGGTCTTCAAATCGTGGATAATTTCTTTGTCATTTCCAACCAGCAACATATCATCCACATACATGACCATATCAATAGCATGGCCACCAATTAATTTAAAAAGACAGAATGATCTTCTTTGCTTCTGGTGAAGCCAAGCCCCCATATAAATATATCAACTTTTTTATACCACATCCTTCGTGACTGCTTTAACCCATACATAGACTTTTTTAACTTTCATACTAGTTATTTCATATCTTTCACTGTAAATCCTTCAAGTTTCTTCATGTAGATCTCTTCATCCATATCCCCGTGAAGAAATATTGTCTTCACATCCATCTTCTCTATCTCAAAATCAAAAGCAACAACAACAAATAAAAGTAATTTAATAGAAGTTACCTTGGAAATAGGAGAAAAAATATCACCAAAATCAATTCCTGACACCTGGGAATCACATTTTTCTACCAACCGAGCTTTGTATTTCTCCACCTTTCCTTATGCATTCATCTTCTTCTCAAACACCCATGTTATAGACGTTTTTTGGAACTGCAACCCCAATCATACATGTCTATAAAACAACGGCTCCTAAGTCCCTAAAAGTGTTGCTTCATGCCCTAAAGGAACAAGGTCAGTTGATTACATCATCTCCTAGAAGTTATCCATAGAAAACTACTTAGAACTGGTCAAAACTAGACCATAAAAACTGCCCAGTGCAGAGGGTGTGATGCATCTCAACTGCTCAGTGTAAAGGGTATGATGCATACTATAAATCCCTTCTGTAGGGTGCGATGCATGAGAGTAGAAAAATGGTAGAGACAGTTTGCAAGGTGGATCATCATGGGATCTTCCAGAAACTTCTCTTGTGACACTTGCCTCTTTGAACTCGCCCAGAGATGAGTAAGAGATCATCAATCTCCAAGTGGAATCAAGAACTATCAAAGAGAGGAAACTAATCAAAATCCCAGAAGCTGACTCACCCCCTGCAATCATCTATATATGGATCCCTCATCATAGAGATCTAGATGTTGGAATCTTATATATTGTAAGGAAGTGTTATTGGTTTCCTGGTGCAACATCATAGTGTTGGGTGATCTGAGCTTTTAATGAGGTGAAGAAGGGCTTTCATGCTGAGAGGATGATGTTGGGTCAGAACAATTGGTTGTAATCCTCTTTGCTATTCTTGATATTAATAAAGCTATTCAAGTTTTCCTCCACATTCTTGTATGTTCGGTGATATATGCATTTGTGTGGCCAATACATATCTGCTCCTGTATTGCTTACGATTGTAGATATTTGTTCTTCGATAGTATTATGCTACTTTGATTTCACAAGTGCTCTTTGAAGTTGGGTAGACGAAAGAGGAGTGGCAAAGGTCTGTCAGAAGGGAGAGGAACTAAGCAAGGAACCAAGCGCAAGACTGAGGTTGGTGTCCTTTGTTCCCCTCTTATCTACTTCTCATAAAGGAAATCAAAAGTAGTTTTTGTTTGTTTGTTTCTAAGATAGCTACCAGTCTTAGTGGGACTAGCAGCTCCGAGTGGACATTAGATTTCCTGATAACAAAATGGCGACTCCATTGGGGAGTGACTAGATTGTTTGTTTGTCTATATTTTTTTTGTTTTATAAACTTACAGATGAAGCTTGAAGTCAAGCCAGATAGCCTTCGAACTTTATTTGCTATGCAAGTGAAAAGTAGATCAATGCTGCTTCAGTCTATCTCCGGGTTTTGTTTATAAATTGAACAATCAACCTGAAAACATTCTGATTGGCCTACTGGTGGCTCTAGTAACCTCATTAGATCAGCCCCTGTGATTTATATTTACTGAACATCACTTGCTTGGCCTAAATCCCTGAGCTGAGCTGCAAATTGTGACCAAAGACCAAGTAAAAGTCTCGCACTGGTACCATCACACCCTCTCTACAAGGAAGTCTATATGCATCGCACCTCCCATGTGTAGTAGGTGGGATGCATACTGGATTCCATGTGTAATAGGTGCAATGGTTAGAAAAGGTTGATTTTGCCTTTAGACTTTGGTTTTTCTTCACTCTCTTCAGCTCTATTCAGGAGTTTTACTGTCTGTGATCAGTATACCTCTATGGAAGCCCCCTTCATTTCCATCATTCCACCTCCATTGTGCAAAGAACTGTAAATGTTTTTATGTATTGTTCGCCATTTTTAGTTCTTGTTTACAAAGAAGTAGCATAATCAAACTGTTGCTTCTTGATTGGGAAGTGTCACAAGTGACGTTTTTAGTCATAGAAAAGAATCCTATTGTTCTTGATGGTCGATTATACTGTTACTCTTGTATTTGATTTGAATTACTAGTTTTTTCAAGTGTCGAAAACAATTTTCAATTCGAAATTGCAAAGTGTCGTCGTTATCTTCCTTTCGTTTTGAAGAGAAATTTGTTAGTATTGTTGCTTTGAAAAGATAATTCTGATTTTTACTTAGCATTATTCTTGTCATTCACACATTAAGAAGGCTGAAAACAAATACATGCATGTGCATTTTCATTTAGACTGCTTGTTGGTTTGATTTAGGACAGTGCATCTAATGTGTGCTCTATGCTCTATGTTGAAAGAATCTCATTGTTCTTTCCTTAGTAGCTAGGATTTTCATTGTAAAAGAAGATTAAATGATTGTTTATCATCTTAGACTGCATTTTAGGAATTGTATATCTACATCACGCAATGAACCTGAAAGGAAAATTTCTTAAGCAAGATCAACTGTAAAATAAATTCACTGAACATAAAAACGCTTTGGAACCTAACGTACAACATCTATAAGTCTAGGCTAGAGATGTATTCCGATGTCGTAAAGCCTAGTAACTATCGCTTCCATTGTTGGTTGGGTGATTCCTCCTCTTTGAGATGACAAGTGCTAGTACGGACTTGTGCTCCCATGTACCATCGAGTATATATTGGGAGACCAAAATAGGATATATCCTTTATCCTTAGGAATCTGTGTCTGTCACCCTATCAATCGCAATGCACTGAACACAAAGTTCGGGAAGATTGACTACCGCACCATAAAAAGTATTTTGCAGTTTTGTGATTGGTTTCCTAATCCCTCTGTCTAGATTTCCAGAGTAGTCTCTTTCGCTCCTTTTTAGACTCCTTAAAGGAAAAGGTCCATCTAAGCACTCGTCACTTCAGGCTCATTAAAAATTGAAGGCGATTAGAGTCATCTTTTGTTTTTTATCAACTCTTTAAAAAAAAAAATTATGTCAAAGCATCTAAAATTTATTTTAATCGGAATAACATCACTGTTCCCTCATTGGTCTTTCGGTTGAGAAAAATGGAGTCTACCAACCAAGGATTTCCCCTTGGAGGAAATCCTAGTCCTTTCTCCTCTTGGGGAAATGTTGGTGCACCCCATATGGCCACATTGTCACTTCCAGGGTTGACGTCTAGCTTGCCCATATGGCTCTTCTCTACCTTTGTCATTCAGAATACCGCAATTCTTGAACAATAAAGTCAGCAACTAGATGATGCTAGAGTTACCCCCCAACCTTCTACTTCATCCGCTTCTCCCTCTCCTCCTTCCTCTTCACTTGATGAAGCTGGTAAAGCTGAAAATCAAGTTACTAAAAAGGAGAACAACGGGAAGGAGAAGAAGGAAAAGAAGGAGAAGGAGCTAAAGGCAAAAAGGGGCAACTGTGCATCGTCTAGTGGAAATCCACACACTATAACTGTCCAAGCCTAAATCTCCATGTGTCATTTGCAAAGGAGACCACCATCATCGAGATTGTCCTTGCATCTCTTGGATCTTAAGGGACTGGTCTCCTTGTTTGCACAATCCGATGTCATCAACCTCTGATCGTGTTGAAAGTTCATCGTCAACTAGTGAAAAAAAAGTATTTGGACAGAAAAGGAAATGTAAATTTCCTTGTAAATTGTGTGAAGGTGATCACGTCGTCCACCATTGTACCTTCCTAGATGAAGCTAAAAGAGTTTTCAATAACCGTCTCGCTTCACCACTACGACTTCCTCCTGGATATAAGAAACTATTGCCGAGTCCATCACTGGTTGAAAATCCAACTAACATACCATTGTGGTTAGTTGAAGTGTCTATCATTAAAGAAAAACCCTCTGAATCCACACTAGATGAAAGTCAAAAGGTCGAGGTGGTAGTTGACCCGGTCTTGCCTTCAGAAGGTCAATCTTCAGATGATACAATCACTGAAGAGAATGAGAACGACACCATTCAAATTCTTTTTGTAAACATAGAATTCGATGAACATGCGGGAAATCTACCTGTTATTTTGCCGTAGGAAGGAAGTTCGTCAAAGTCATATCTGAACGTCTATTCGGTCCCACCTCCAAGCAACCTAGTAGTTTCCTTCGGTTGGAATCTACTAGGCAGACCCCGTTTACCAGCTAGTGTACCATTTCGAATCATTGTACAAGCTTACCGAATGGTCGTGGCCAGTACCATCATAGATGAAGGGGCTTTTGTGAGTACCCTTTACTCGACTGCTTGGAAAGTGCTTGGTTTTCCATCGCTTCTTCTTGAGATGAGAAATCTGATAGGCTTCGACAAAGAACCAGTCGACCATTAGGGATCCTTCCCAATGTGCCCATAACGTTGAGAATGAAAGCCGTTTATATGAATGTAATGGTAGTCCAAGGACCTCTAGACTATAATCTACTCCTTGAGCTTGACTATATTTATAGCATGGAAGTCATTGTCTCCTCACTCTTTCAAGTAATGTGTTTTTCGCATGAAGGCCGAGTGGTCCAGCTCGTAGACCAACTTTCATTCTCTTGCTCACACATAGCTAATAGTCAAATGCCATCCCTAAATGGTATTTTCATGCAAGGAATGTCTCATCAATCTCCAGTCCGTCTAGCTGAAGAGCGTGAGTAATTCGGGAGGACATGACTGAAACCCAGGGGGCATGCACCCGAGCCTGCTCCGGCAGGGAAACTCTAGGTATAGAGTAGGTTTCTGTGAAGGAAAATGATTGGTACGACACCCGTCCGTATAGGAAACATGGATGAGACAGGAATAAGATTCCCTCATCAAGGTTAGGTGGTTGGAGTTAGAATCACCTTTGTCCAGATGGACTAAGCCAGGAAGTGTTTCTATCTGCTATGTAGATGGAAACTGTCTTGCAGATGTGAGAACTTATAAATGGTAGGCAGGAAATTTTTCACTATACCCAGGGGCATGCAAACCTTTTTGCATGCAAGCAAAGAGTGACCATTTATTTTCTTAGTTTCTAGATTCTGAAACCCTTTAAACTCGTAGGATTGGTCGTTCCTAACTGGCATAAAGAAAGGATGTGGGGCAAAGGTTTGAAAGGTGAAAGCTCCATAAAAAATGGAATCTATAGATGAGATATCCTTATTATATGAATGGCACGAGCAATTTTTATGTAAAGTTCAAGCTCGTTAAAAATTGAACTTAATCAATGAGAAAATGTTTCCCCCAGACTTTAAGCTCATTAAAAAATGAACCAATATCTGGTAAATAACCATTGTGAATGCATTATCATCAACTTTTGAGCCTTGGTCATGTTCTCATCATCCCCTCCACTCTGTTTGACCGATCATACACCTCCATTTGATTGTTTACCATTTTTGAGGAACATCTGTGACGAGTGATCTTGTTAGCCATCCATGTGACACTGCCGTGATTGGAAAATTCCAAACCTTACCTAGAATCAGCTGCTACCCAAAATTATCACTCGTTCCTCAAAAAATGAGTCTCCTTTAAGCCCTTTTCACCTGACTTGTAAAATATGAAAAGATTACCGAGCAATTGGCCTCTCCAGCTCGTTAAAGCGACCGGAAGTGCTATCCCTCCTCTAGATTTTAATCTTTTTGGACCTGAGGGATTATTACACAAAAAGATCGAGCGCTTGTCTTGTTCGGCTCATTAAATATACTGAAAATTCATCCTTTTCGTATTATTTTACGCTTTTTTGGACTTAAGGGATTATATGATGAGAAAGAATCATTGGAGTTTCCTTTTCATCCCTTTTAGACTCTCTCAAATTGAAAAAGGACCGAGTTATCATTTTCGTTAAACTTGTTAAAATCAATAGCGACAAACTTTTCCAAATAGACGAGAATGAGTTTCATTGTCGCTGGGCTCATTAAAACATAGTGATGGGTTCACCCGAAGGGAAAATTATAGAACAAGCATATGTTATCCTCCTCAAGCTTGATAAAAATAAAGAGGTACTGGTTAGCAATGACTAGGGAAAAATTGGGAAGGAAACTTGAAGAAACATTATTGGTAGCAAGTCACTCTTGAACATGACACTTTCACTCCACGTCCTAGTCGGGTTGGGTTATTGCGTTCAGCGGCCATATCACCATTGGTCCGTCACACCATCCATCTTTGGGGTTAACACTACCAATCCATTTTCAGTGTCGCGAGTATGTTCAAGAGAAGTCGCTCGGAGAATTCACTTGTGTCTCATCCACTGCAATACGTTCAAGCTCCATTCTTTCATGACCGCCACCCTGAACCTTGTATCATTAGATTGTTTTCACCTCCAAAATCATTTGATCTGTTCCGTGTCATAGATGTGAGATTCATTAAGGCCCTCCTACGATAGGTCACTTCTTGTCGACATCAGTTCATTATCCAAGAAGTCGACCTAGGAACAATCCTTTTAGCACTTTGAAGCTTGCATGCCTCAATGGCAAGTGTCTCACTTTCGGTGATAGGTTTACATCAATGGCCTTCAACTGAAAGATTTTGCGTGGTGTTCGACACCAAGTCCCTTTTTCACAACACGTGAATTATACTACAATACCTTGAGGATCATCATCATTATTGGTGATTCCTCTTGCGCCTGTTAATAGCTTACGTCATTGGCTGGTAATCAGGCGATGTCTTTCCATGTTCAACTCCAGAACATCCTTCACATGGATCGACTTGTACTCCGAGTGAATATTGAATGAGCTTGAAGACCACGGATCTAGTTTCATCCATCTGGGCTGCGATATATTCAGGAATATAAACACATCAAATGTACATCACTGCTGAACAGATGATCATCCAAATCAAAGGATGATGACTCCATCCGAATCATCAGTCTGCTACACAAGCAGTTGTCTGTACTATGTACATGAAAACGAATTTATAAAGTTGAGCATGGGAATGCCCACCTTAGCTAGATCATGAAAACTATTATGAAGATAATGTATTCTATTATATCTTATTACAGGTCGCCTTCCAGCTCAAAAAAACATTGAATCCTCATGATAAAGCATTTCACCTAACATCAAAAGATTAATGACCTCATGCTTTAGGGGGCAACTGTTATAAAATTTTTTGGGCACTGTAACCCCAATGATACATGTCCATAAACCAAGGGCTCCTAAGTCCCTAAAAGTGTTGCTTCATGCCCTAAAGGAACAAGGTCAGCTGATTACATTATCTCCCAAAAGCTTTCCACACAAAACTGCTCAGAACTGGTCAAAACCAGACCATACAGACTGCCTAGTGTAGAGGGTGCGATGCATATCACCTACTCAGTGTAAAGGGTGCGATGCATACTGGAAATCCCTTCTGTAGGGTGTGATGGGCGAGAGTAGACAAAAGGTAGAGACAGTTTGCAAGGTGGATCATCATGGAATCTTCTAGAAACTTCTCCTATGACACTTGCCTCTCTAAATTCACCCAGGGATGAGTAAGAGATCATCAATCTCCAAGTGGAATCAAGAACTATCGAGAGAGGACACTAATCAAAATCCCAGAGGCTGACTCACCCCCTGCAATCATCTATATATGGATCCCTCATCACAGAGATCCAAAGGATGGAATCTTGTATCTTGTAAGGAAGTGTTGTTGGTTTCCTGGTGCAACATCATAGTGTTGGGTGATCTAAGCTTTTCATTAGGTGAAGAAGGGCTTTCATGCTGAGAGGATGATGTTGGGTCAGAAAAATTGGTTGTAATCCTCTTTGCTATTCTTGATATTAATAAAGCTATTCAAGTTTTCCTCCACATTCTTGTATGTTTGATGATATATGCATTTGTGTGGCCAATACATATCTGGCCTGTATTGCTTATGATTGTAGATCTTTGTTCTTCGATAGCATTATGCTGCTTTGATTTCACAGGTGCTCTTTGAAGCTGTGTAGATGAAAGAGGAGCGGCAAAGATCTATTAGAAGGGAGAGGAACTAAGCAAGGAACCAAGCACAAGACTGAGGTTGGTGTCATTTGTTCCCCTCTTATCTACTTCTCATAAAGGAAAGCAAAAGTAGTTTTAGTTTGTTTTTTTCTAAGATAGCTACGAGTCTTAGTGGGACTAGCAGCTCCGAGTGGACACTATATTTCCCAATAACAACCCATTTGCTTCCAATGGGATTCCTTCCAGTGACCAATTCCACCTCATCCCAAACCTCATTTTTGTGCGAAGATGTCATTTCATCAACCATGGACTCTTTCTAGATTTTTCCATCTTCTGATTCTACTGCTTCGCTCACAGTTTTGGGATCATCATCAATAATAGATAGAGAAAAATTTAAACATAAAGCAGATGGACTATACCTTTCTAGTTTCCTTCTTTCTTGAACTGATCTTCTCACAATCGGAGTTTGTGACTCTTCATCTTCTGATTCCTCTTCTACTATAGAGTCTCATTCTTCCTCCTTTAGCTCAAACTCTATTTTCTTAGGTTCCTTTTGTAGGACTTCATGTTTAATAACATCTTTCACCTCTCCAAACACCACATCTCGGTTGTACGCAACCTTCCTTGTTTTTGGGTTCAAAATATTATAACCTTATAAACAATCCTTCTACCCAATAAAGATGCACTTTTCAAATTTTCTATCCAACTTTGTTGTTTTCTCCTTTGGAACATGTACATATGCATCACATCTGGATACCCTCAGATGTGAAAGAGAAGTTTTGTTATCAATCCATACCTCTTGTGGATTCTTGTAATAATTTCACAAAGAAATAAATCATTTATTTCAACAACCCAAAAGGTAAAAAGATAAATACACATATCTCTAAATTCATGAGCAATTTAGTTTTCCACTTTGCTTTGAAGGCATCTCAATGATTTTAGCAATTTTTTCACACTGAAAGCTTCATGTACTAACCATACTCCTTCAAAATCCATGCAATACTTGCGTTAATTTGAAAAATAAAAGATTTCAAATTCCTTTTGTTTAGCTTTTTACCCTTGCTTGATGTTTTCCCTATTGTTTTGGCTACCATCATAGGCATTCTCAACTAAAGTCTTTTCAAGGTTCCAACTGGATTTTTAGCATATTTGATGTTTAAACATTCTATAGTCTTCAAAATGATCTCAACCTAAAGTATTAGTTACAACTCTATTATTTCATCTAGTTACACACATATTTCAATGGAATTTCATAAAAGAATTTGCATTAGGTATCCAATTTACAGATTTAAGTAATGTCTTCATTCACGTACCCAAACCTATGCACATTCATCTTGAAATAAATGTGGTATATATATTCATATGTTGTTATTTCTAGAGTTAACTATAAGCCTTTGTTGTTTTTAGTTATTCACACAACAAATCTTATAAGCATAAGCATGCACACACTACCTTCTTTCATGTAGTAGTTAATAACAATTTATCACTTTTACACACTTTCCTTATGAACACTCCATATGCCGTCCCATTCATTATGTAACATTATTATATTACTCAAAACCTAGCGAGTACCAATTGATGTTTTCTCACCATTCATGCATTCATATTATTTTCATAAGTAAAATATATTAGGAAAGCACAAATATCAGTTAACGTTGTTGGTTGTGTACCCTGATTGTTTTCCTAATTTAGAGATATTGTTTCAACTATGTTTGGATCCCAGTCCCCTTATGAAGAATGTGGTGGGGCTTGCTGCTCAACTACTATTGTTGGGGGATAAATCTTGATTGTTTGTTAGGTGGAAGATATGATAGTAGAAGTTATGTTAATTTATGATTTTTTATCCTAGAAGGAAACCCTCATTTGTACGAGGGAATTGTATAGTGGCTGTGTATTATTCTGTGAAAAATAAAGAGGAGATTGTGTAATAGTAAAGAGGATGTTAGAAAATATGTGCTATAGGTTGCATTCCTTCAGTTTGTATGATTGCTTGTTTATCCATGGACATCACCTAGATTGGGTGAACCACATATATATGTGTTTCTCTTATTTTATGCTTTTCTATGTTTCAAATATTATTTTGTTTCATTGCTCTATTATTCAATTCCTAAAAAAGGGAAGCTACCTTCTTAATTTATTTTCATAGATATGAATTTACTATACATTTGATTTATATGAACCCATTCAATCCCTTCAAGGCTGATCCTTTATGCACATTGACACTCTAATGTAGTTATGAAAGGCATACTTCCAAACTCATTACGAATCTCATCACATGAACAAATATAGAAATTTTGTTAAAGATAGAAATATTTTTTCTCAAATTTTAGAATTCTTATGACCAATTTTTCTTTCTCGTAACAATTACTGAATCTCTCCCACTTTCACTTATGTGGATATCGACTATCTCAATACACATATATTGTTAGTCAACTATGTCAATGCACATCTATTTCCTTTATTTATTCATTACCCTAAAGGATAGATAAATATATGGAGCGAGAGTTTGAAGGTGGGAAGACAAGGTGGATCCTAATGTTGTATTTATGAAAGTGCGAATAATTCATGTCCTTCTACGAATATTAAAGTATAGAATGACACAACACAAATAGGAGGTCAAGAGTCAAGAAGAACACATGTAGCATATGCCCCATCTCACACTCTATGTCCCAATTGAACCCAATGAGATATTGAACACCTACCTCCATTTCTAATCAACAAGTTTTTCATTTCCATTTAGTTGATATAAAGAATGGAATAATCTTTTAGGTGTGTACAATCCCTAACAGTGCAAGGTATAGTACCAACATTGTGATTTACATATGATTATCAAAATTTAGACAATTTAAACTCAGTCATGAGAGACTCCCTTATCCCGGTGGCATTGATTTTTCACATTAAAATTAGTTGCTAACACTAGAAAGGCTACCACGACCACCCTACTACCTTGTACACTTAATTATGAAAGTATGTTTCAAGCAATGGAAGTTTTATTTATTAATGATGGCAAGTGAAAATGTTCACTACCTATCATATCATTCATAATTAGGAATGGAATTGGATGGGAATTAGGTGATTTTCCATGAAAATACCATCTAAATATTTATAAAACTATGAAGATCTTTCTCAGAAAATGTGAAAACGGGTTAGGGAAGTGTAAAAACAATCAAATTTTACAGGTGGCTTTGTTTTGAAATTCTAACACTAGTCACAATGAAATTATATTTCAATATAGGTTTCTCCATGCATTTTTTAGAAATAACTTGAAATTTGAGGTTTCTAATGAATTCAGTCTGAAATCGATTGACACAAATTTATTCTACTAAATTCTACGGAAGGAAATTCCATAATAGAAACACAAGCAATCATTCAATAACAATGAACACAGTTGTTACTAGGGAACCCAACTTGGAAAATCCCCTCCTTTGTTTTTACTATATCATATGAGAACAATGATATACTACAATGACTACTTCAATGCTTGTGGCTCAGTCTGGACTGCAATTTTGATCTCCTCTAGAGTTTTCTTTGGCAAATACTTAGCCAAATAGACCTCCTGCTTCCTCATATTTCCTTGTGTGATCCTAAATAATTAGGAAGCTCATATTTCCTTTCCCATCCTGAGGAAATTAGCTCACCTACTAAATGCAAACACTATACACTCATTAGTATACAATAATGATTACATTATTCCTTTTCTCTCCAACTTCACTAGGAAATTCGAATTTCATGTATGGCTAGAGGTAGTTTTAGTAAATTGGCTAGTTAACTAATATATAATTGAGTTTACAACAGATTATAACTAATCTACTGAAATCATACTAACAATATTCTAGACTAGAGCTCAGATAATTGACTTTCACTCAAGATAACACATCTAGATAGCTAGATATTGGTTGCCAACTTGCACACAAAACTACATCTAGCCAAAAAAATCGAATTGAATGACTTAAATGAGTGATTTCACCGTGTCACTCCTACTAACTATCTGAAAGCTCATCCTGTTGAAGTGGAAATTTGAATTTATTCATTTGACTAAGGAACAAGTCAAATGAATCTTTTTATTCATACAATTTAACACTCCCACTTATCCAGAAAAGGGTTCTGAACAACCCGAATCCTTCTCTCGTTGAACTTGAACTTGCCTCTTGACAAAGCCTTTGTCAAGATGTTTGCATCCTACTCCTCTATAGGAATGTACTATAACATAACAATCATCCTCTGCACAAAATATCTTAGGTGATGATACTTGATGTCTATATGCTTGGACCTATCATGAAACACTAGATTTTCAAAGAGTTTTATACAAATATGATTGTTGCAATGGATCAATGTAGGCTCCACTAAATAGACCAACCAAGATCTTTCTAATCTAAATAGCCTCACATGCTGCTTGACTAGCAAACATATACTCGACCTCTATTGAACTGAGTGCTATAGATCTTTGTTTCTTGTTGTACCAAGGAACTGTTGTTGACCCAACACTAAAGATTTCTCCCTATGTGCTCCTCTTATCTGAGGGACTCTCTACCCAATCTGCATATGTGAAGCCTTGGAGATTCACTCCATCAGTATGCATGTACCATAAACCAAATTTTGTTGTGCCTCTAAGGTATCTTGGAACATCATTTATTGCTTTCTAGTGAATCTTGGAGGGATCCACCGAGAACTTACTAAGTTGTTTCACTGCAAAATGAATATCGGGCCTTGTGTTCACCAAGTACATCAAGGACCCTATCCCATGGGGAATATAATAGATGGTGAATGGGATTTACTATTAAGTCACTCTATGATGTGAACCTCACCGTTCAAAACTCCATGGGAAAAAATCCAATGATGTTAAGAGATGATGTGACCTAGGTTGGGTACAATCCATGGGTGATTTTAATGGATTAGATACCCCTGGGTCGCAGTTTCTCGAGCCATAGGTCAAGCCTCATGTAATCTCTGATGAACTCATACCACTTGAGAAACAAAACAAGAAAAGTACATCAAGTACCCGACCACTTGTCTTTAGATAGTATCATTTACAACCTCTCTTGTAGAAGCATCATCTTTCCTCTAGTTAGTATCTAAACGAGTATCGATGGATTTGAAATATTGCATATGGAATCTTCGAAGGATTTGAGAGGTGTCCTTCCCTATCTAAAAAATATTTCTCCATCTCCTTTCCACACTTCTAAGCCAAGGAAGTAGTGAATCAATACCATATACATCATCTCAAACTCTCTTGCAAGGTACTCCTCGCAAGAATGGATCAACTTGTCATCTCCTATCAGTATCAAATCATCCACCTAGAGAACTAAGATGAGAATACTTCCATATACCATAATGTAGTATATATTGACATATTCTTCATTCATATTGAATCCCAATCCACTGAGATAAGAATCTATGCAAGTGTACCAAGCATGAGGTGCCTACATGAAACCATAGAGATCTCTCTTGAGCCTACACACATGTGTCTCCCTGCTAAAGGTCTTGAACCTCTTAAGTTTTTCAATGTAGATATCTTCCTAAACCACTTCTTTGAAGAAGGAAATATTACCATCCATTTGGTGGATCCTCCATCCCTACTATGCTTCCAATGAAAGTATGGTCATCATAGATGAGTATCTTTCCAGAGGGGAAAATCTCTCCTCATAATCAATCCCCTCCACTTGTGAGATTCATTTGGACACAAATCAGGCCTTATACTTCTCAACACTACCATCAGCTACATGTTTCACCTTGTATGACCCCCTGGAACCAATAACTAACTTGTTCTCAAGATTGAGAACCACCTCCCAAACATTGTTCTTCATGATGGAGTTATACTCCTCCAGCATGACATCTACCCACACCTATTGGGAAACAACCTCTTCAAAGGAAGATAGATTGGCATCTAACAATTATGTTATGAGTGGCATATATATTTTATATATGTCTGGTGATATCCTTTGTCTATTCAAGGATCTAGGAGCTCCACCCTACTCATGAGATTCCTACACCAATTTATCAACCATCCTAGTCCTCTTCCTCCATTCTCTAGAAAGATTAGTGTGAGTGGGTTCCTCCACTAGGTGTATCCTTTACCCCTCCATAGGTGGCTACCCAACATCCTCCTCCTGGAATTTTCTCTTTCCTTTTGGAAAGATCTAACTCTACTGATATTACTTGTTGGGCATGGAGTCGCCTACCCTGCCCCCCCCCCCCCAAAGGAATGTTTAGGGCTAAAGGCCCAAGTTTTGACCCAATCTTGTTGTAAAGCTCCATGAATTGCGCCCGTGGAGTGTTAAAGTATGATAGAGTCATAAGGTTGTCCACCCTATTTTTATAATGTAATGTCAGTTGGATAGACCAACCCATGGTCCACAGACCATGGGATTTTATAAATAGATCAAGGCTCGAAGTGTAAAAAGAGAGGAAGTAGAGAGATAGGAAGAAAGGTTAAGGAGTAAGGTGGAGTGTGTCTTTGGGTCGTAGAGTAGGAGAAGGCTTTGCAGCTGAGTGCGTAGAGCCCTAGTAGTGTGCAGCTAAGTGCACAGACCCCTGTAGCTGAGTGCGTGGGATGAAGTCAAGTCTGTAACCAGAGAAGGAATTGATAAAGATAAGTTTTATCATAATTATGTTTATCTATTCTTGGGTTAATGCATGTTTGACATAATTTGCAAAAATACTATTTATTTATTGCACACACATGTATGAATGGTTTATGTTATTAATTATATCTTAAAGCATGCAAGTAGGCTAAAATAGTCAAATAACATTGGGATAATAGTAAGCTCTTGGGTAGTAACGTAGAAGCGCAGCGTTCAGCCCTCGAGTAGGGCTACACAAAGGCAATATATCAAGCTGCGAGGTATGGTGTTAGGCCCCTATACTAGTAGTGTAACCCCTTATTGTTATTAGTAAAACCCACTTATTATATTGATGTACCCACGTAGTGCCCATATCGTTACTATTGTGCCCCATAGAAGCCCACTATTGTTATTATTGTGCCCTTACATTATTATTTTTATGTAGGCTCTAATTATGTTATGACCCCTTAGACTCCTATATATAAAAAGGAGGTCCTTTCATTTGTATCATCCAAGAATTGTTCATTTATGTAATGTAAAGGAGGTTGCCCACTTGAAGAGGCTGAATTGTAAGGCATTGATATATCTTTTCTATCTTTTCTTGAGCTGGTTTCATAACATTTGGTATCAGAGCTTTGGATTCTAGGGTTTCGCTGCTTCAAACAGGTCATCGTGGCATTCTCGCTATAACTTGTTTTCTGTGACGTTTCAAAAGTTGAAAAAAAAACCCATTTGACAAGACATCGTGCTAAATATTGAGTCCAAATTTCAGAACTTTTTACGATATATTTGTGGCGATATGATTTGCGGAATTTGGTCTTTTTGCAGACTCTTGAATTACATTCCAAACAGGTGACCTAGGAGAAATCGTCATAACTTTCTATCTGATAATCGGATTGAAATTTTGCAGAAAGGTACAGAAAGAGGACGGACCGTAGTTTTCTCTAAATGTTTTTTGGAGCAAAAGGTCGAAATAGTGACACGTGGAACTTCATACAATTTCACTTTTCTGGAAAGGTCTATAATCAGGTCACTGTGGGATATTTGGCATAACTCTTCACTGGAGGCTCCAATTGGGGCTAGACTGGTGGCATTGGAAAGAGGACACGGAGGGCTACTGTAGATCAAAATTTTAGAACTTAAATATCTGAAAGCATAGAGTTACAAGCGTTTCAAGATCGAGCTCCTAAAATCAAGAAAAAATAAGATGAGGAAGTTTGATGGGAAGGATCTGGTAAATTGGATACTTCAGATGAGCAATATTTTGATCTACATGGTGTACAACTATTACAAAAGGTATGTATTGCATCTTCATATTTAGAACCAGATCAATTTTTATGATATGAAGGGCTTTGTTCTCGTAAACAACTTGTTATGTGGTCAATTTTCACGGAGGAAATGATAGCACATTATGAGGATACAAAGAGCAACACCACAACAATTGGGAAGACAAAAAGGGCTTTGTGACATAGTGTAAAGAAAAATTATGGAAACCAGGAAGCATAACCCTCACAACTATAAATATGGAAGTGTTGTTTCTCCTAGCCTTCCACAACCTACAAGGGTTACACCACAACAATTGGAAGAAAAAAGAGAAAAAGAGCTTTGTTACAATTGTGATAGAAAATGCATTAAAGGTGATAAGTGTGTTGAGAAGAAATTATTTTACATAGAATATGAAGACGAGGAAGGAAAGGATCAAGAAACATAAAACGAAGAGGATATATGCCAGGATTCCACCCCAGAGAAAGAAGAAATGAACCAGACCATATCTTGTAAAGCATTGGAAAGAATTACCACTCCTCAAACTCTCAAGATAGAAGGACATACCAAGAAGGAAAAGGTGCAAGTATTGAAAGATCACATCGAGAAAGAAGAAATGAATCTAACCATATCTTGTAATTCATTGGTCGAAATTACCACTCCTAAAACTATGAATATAGAAGGACATATCAAGAAGAAAAATGTTCAAGAAGTGAAAAATCACATCGAGCATCAAGAAATGAATCCGACCATATCTTGTAAAGGATTGGAAGAAATTACCACTCCTCAAGCTCTAGAGATAGAAGGAAATATCAAGAAGAAAAAGATTCAAGAAGTGAAATATCACATCGAGCATCAACAACAAGTTCTCCAACTTTTAAAGGATAACGCCACTTCGGTGCAAAATCAAACGAAACAACAGGTAGATCAACATCATAGTGAAAAATGTGTTGATGTAGGTGATTGGGTACTTTTACTGCTACATCTCAAGCAAGCTATTTATGAGAAGGAAATGTTGGCAATACTACATGCACTTAAAAAAATGGTGACCTTACCGAATGGGAAGACTCTTCAAGGATGAGGATGTGGAAGCTTTGTTTTGTGCTATTTCTATTATCCAACTATATTGGATAAATGAAGTAAGGGATGAATGGAAGAAGGACGAAGATGTATGGCCATTTATTCAAAAGTTGCAAAAGATTCCAATTCAAACAATATTGCCAAAAATTGAAGAGGAAGGAAGAATCATATTGGAACCTGGAGCAGTCACAAAAAAATAACCTGATAGCTATGAAATCAATCAATTTCAGAGTATCTCATCAAGTGGAAGAACTTACCCACTGAAGATTCCACATGGGAGGACAAGAATTTTATACAGAAGCATCAAGAAATACTCAAGCATTGAGAACATTGCTTTTTGAAGGAGAGGGGCATGTTAGTCCCCTATAATACTAGTGTAACCCGTTATTGTTATTAGTACAACCCACTTATTATATTGATGTACCAATGTAGTGCCCATATCGTTACTATTGTGCCCCATAGAAGCTCACTACTGTTATTATTGTGCCCTTACATTATTATTTTTATGTAGGCTCTGATTATGTTATGACCCCTTAGACTCCTATATATAAAAACGAGGTCTTGACATTTGTATCATCCAAGAATTGTTCATTTATGTAATGTAAAGGAGGTTGATCCCTCGAAGAGGCTGAATTCTAAGGCGTTGATCTATCTTTTCTATATTTTCTTGAGCTGGTTTCATAACATACGGGAAAGTGTGTGAAGTGACTTGCACATAGGGTCAAACCACAAACCACTTGAACTCATCATACATCTCTAGGGTGCGAAAACCTAGTTCTAGCACACCCCCATACTAGTTTGTGTGAGACCTCAGTCCGCGCTCTATGGATTGTTGCTGAAAGGGCTAGAAATACCAAGATTTGTTTGGCTAACTTAACTCTGAACCTAGGTGAGGCCCCAATAAGCCAACAAATGGTTCCATTTCCAGGACCAGGATTTGCATAGAGATGTCTGATGTCGTATCACTGGAATCTAACAAAGAAAAGAATTGAAGAGTGGTTAGACAGAAAGATTCACGAGTTCGCGGCACAAGAAAATGGGAATACATGATTATCAAAGGAAGAGTGATTATATTGCTACTTATATATGGAAATCCATGAAATCTTCTTTGCATCCTTCCCCTCTAAGTTGTATGATTGGATTGTAAAGCTAACAGATAGCCAAGGGAGGTGTAGGCTAGAAGCATTGGAACATAAGATCGTGCATGTTGTGGATCACTGGCTCAATTGAATTATAGGAGGGTTTATCACCGAGTTTGCAGTAGATACTTCAGTTAGTTATAGCAAGGTGGAACGACGTTTCCTCAAAGGACTGCGAGGTAAGTATGTTAAATCTTTGAACACTTGGATTAAAATGCTACTATGTGAAAAGTGGGTTATGTGAATAAATTGATGTTTGGGGCTATGCAAAGTGGGGGGATCTACAGAAATGAAGGTGGCGTAGAATGCGAATCTAGCCCCTTGATTTCACCTCCATGGGAAAGAAAGGAAGAGCTCGCAAAGGTTTCACCAAGAAGTGTGATCAGTTTGATAAAGCTTTGAATTCCATGCATACCACCCCTACCTACACCACCGCCAATTTCACCATCTTCACCGCCGTCTTCATGCACACAAGCTATGCCACCACCATAGTTCAATATTGAAAGTCTGATAAAGTTTCCAGTGTTCAAAAGAGTAGGGAAGGAAGATCTGGACCATTTTTGGTTTGTGGGAAAGGTTATATGGGAAGTACAAGGAGTCATGGATGACAATATAAAGAAAGCAACTCTAGTTAAAACTTTGTAGGATCGTGCACTGATGTGGTACATTAAGCATTCCAATGAATATCCAAATGCAAGGATCACAAATATCCAAGCTGCGCTAAACATGAAATTTAGCAGGCAAAAATCAGAGGCACAATCGATTATTGGATTTAAGGAAATTGTGATGCTTCCAAACAAGACCCATTAGGAGATAGATCAGAGACTGAAGTGTATGATTCATGAAGCCAACATGACCTTAATCGATGGGCAAGGCCACACATGGTTTGTAGCATAGCTAACGCCGCATCTAAGGAATGCACTGTCACATCAAAATCTATCCACTAAAGCCGAGGCCTTGGAGACTGCAATGTGACTGCACGAGACCTTGATACAAGATCCTAACCTCGGAATTCAATAGATCCATGTGTAGTTGAGAAGCTTTTGCCTTGATATGCAGAGTTTGGAACAAGATAGGACAGCCCACCCATAAGCATGCGAGGAGGTATGGTGCATAAAATGCAAAGGCGAAGGACATGACAAGGACCATTGTCTAGTCTTTGCGAACTACCTGGCAAGAGGAGGACCAATTCCCTTGAGACCAAGGGCACAAGCAGGATCGAGCACGACACCTGCATTATTTGCACAATTTTCCAGATAGGAGGTAAACATGCTACAAATAACTACCATCTATTACATAAGTATACGCAGAATTCCCAGTAGTTGTTCTATAATTTCTACAGGTCAGTAGGCCATGATGAGCATACCTATAGAAGTTATGAACTGATGATGGATCAAAATCCTACCTATAGAGTTTAGACCAAAACACAGGCCCTTGATCAAAATGCAAGGATGGCATGGAATGGATTTCAGGGGCGTGGACGAGGTAGAGGTGGAATGGGACCAGGAAGAGGTCGCGAACAGCTGATCTATTACAATTGTTGAGGGTGAGGGCATAATGCTCATGATTGTACAAATCCAACGAGACCATCATGCTTATATTGTACCTAGATTGATTATGAGACAGAGGACTATCCCAACCTGGTAGCGAGGTTGCACGATAAAGGAGCGCTCCAACCTCCCCCAACTTAGGACCTGCAAATGTTGAGGTTTGAGCTGCACGACGAAGACCTGAATGTAAATATCGTGCTTTGAAGTGGTATCAAAATAAGAGATGACAAAGGCAAGCAGACCGAAGAGAGTGCCTGGGTTCACAGGGCTCTACCAAAGGAACCAAAATTTGATTCGAAGCATGCTAAGGAGATGTTCATGGAAGCTAAGAAGAGCTTCATGGAGGCCTCCACTTCTCGAAGTAAAGACAAACTAGACCCGAAAATGGACCCATCAATACTCACTAAATTTTTTGAAACATGCATGAAGCTGTTGTGTGAAACAAAGCTGTGAAGGGACTATAAGAACTCATCACTAGATGCACTGGAACCACGCCATGAGAACCACGCGTAGTTCAGAAGCTCAGGAAGCACACAATGCAAATAGGAAGGGAGATGAGATTGACCACATAGATTGGGGAATATGAAATGGATCAAGTGATTTTGGAACTACGATCAGACACAAACGTGCTGCCAAAGCAGACATAAGAGTGCATGGGCAGGCTTGCATTGCAATGGTCTCATATTCAATTGCGAATGGCAAACCCGCAAAAGATCCTACCTATGGGAACATTTCAAGGAATAATGGTGGATATTGGAGGTGTGAACGCACTTGCATATTTCAAAGTGATAGAGTCTGTTGATGACAACAATCCCAATCCCATGCTACTGGAAATAGATTGGGTCACTAACATGAATGGAGTGATAAATCTAAAGAAGCGCAAGATGATTTTTGAGAAAAAGTCATTGAGCATAGTGGTACCTTTAGACCCTACAGAAGGATCGCGCTACACAGAGCTAGTGTATGACTACAACAGTGACGAAGATCTAGACTATATCTACAAGACAACTGCGCGAGAGCAGGATTGGGTGAATCCAACAGTGGATGGCAAGATTTTGTGTGAGCGCGAAAGCTCCTACACCTTAGATTTAGACGCGGAGATAGAATGATGGCAGAACCAGTTACACGAGGTGACCACACTCAACTGCAATATGATGACAAGGTCATTGCATTATGTGGCAAGATAGGTAAGAGATCTGCCTAGGTATGATGGGTTGAGCGAGGTGGATGATTTCATGAACAAACTTGAAAGAGAAGTACCTGAATAGTAGTGTTTTGATGCTCTGAAATGGACACTATGCACTATGCCTGCAAGATGGTGGGGTATGAATCAAATAAGTTTTCAGGATTGACACAAATGCATAAGGAATATGTGCATGTGGTTTGGAAAGCCTCAGATGTGGAGGAAGGCTGAGTATGACGGATGGAACATCCTGTGCACCCACCTTTCTAGATGGGTCTAGGTGTATGGTGCACAACTTGCACGAACACACACCGTCCTTGCAATAGGAAACATGGCTGAAAAGCGGGAGCAGACAAGACAATAGCATGAAAAAAACGGGGAAGTATGATAGGACCAAGCGTGCAAAAGATTATCCACATGGAAGCCTTTGACAAAGTACATGTGAAGTATTGAATGTGGTCCACCATGTGAAATGAACTAACTGGGACTTGTGCGTACCAGCGGTTCTATGGGCTTATAGGACCATGGGAAAAACCCTAACGATGTGGGCACTTCCAAAGCTGAAGTATGAAGCAGATGATGTAATCCCTATGGAGCATGCAAAGCCTAGTCCACACATAGTAGCACCCGTAGATGCGATGGTTCGTGAAGCTCGGAAACAAGGGATCACACAACCACAAGAAAAAAAACGCATGGGACTTGAGGAAGAAATCCAATAGGGAAACCTTAAACTCCAAAAACTTGAAGAAGAAAGGGTACAGTTAAGGAAGAAAATCATGTTGATGGATGCATAGCTTAAGAATACGGAGGACAAAATAATGAAAGATTTTCTCAGCAAAAAGACCAGACTGGTAAGACATGGTGCGTGCAATCCCGATGACAGGGCTAAGGCCTATTGCCACGAATTGATGAATTTGATGCCTTGGCTTGGACCACATATTGCTAAGCATAGTGACTAGGGTAGCATTGCAAATGGTGAAGTGCACGATATTGACCGTAACAATACCAGGTGGGGATTCTCCAAGAACCGGGATAGAGATAGGATGGAACTCTACACAGGTGGTGCGACCACCTGACTAGCCAAGCGAAGAATAGTCTTAGCACTCCAGGCAGTTGGAAGGGAGTGTGGGACTATAAACTATTCTACCCGAGAGCTACGCAATATTGGAGATGCGCACAGAAGCAAAGAGTCATGAGGTCCACAAACATGCACAGGGGGTTGCGCTACCGCATGGATTGGCCAGAAAGTGACTGTTGAAGTCACTATTCACGATGGGATGCTCGACTTGAGGCCAAATGGAGTAGGAGGTAGGCATTTAAGATGTGATTTATGGGCAATATTTGGGAAAATATGCCGCCAAGAAAGCATTAATGAACCAGAATTGGGGGAACAGTCGAATTTGAATTCAAAAAGTGCTATAAAATACAAAGGGTTGCCTAGAAAAAAAAACTTGGTCATTTGCAAATTGAGCGATTGAGCAGAGCCCTGAGTGTTGTGAGCTGAACATTGATTAAGCCCTGAATAATGTGCAAGAAACTGATGGGACAAACACCTTTCTGGTTAGTTTATGGCATAGAAGTTGTCATGCTGATGGAGTATATTGTACCTAGTCTGCACGTAGCAGTGCTCACAAGTATGGCAGATGTGAAGCTTTAGAAGAAAGGCTCACGCAATTGGAAGAACTTGAGGAGGAATGCTTCCTAGCTAGTTTTCATCAACATGTACAAAGCAGCGTGAAAAGGCCTGGCACGATCACCATATTAAGTTTTTCACCTTCAAAGTAAATGACTTACTGCTGCTGTATGACAGCAAGTTTGAAAAATTCCGAGGAAAGTTCAGAATGCATTGGCTAGGACCATACATGGTTAAGGTGGTCACAGATGGAGGCGTACTACAACTAGTCAAACTAAATGGAGAGCCTCTCCCAGGCAAGGTGAATGGCAGCCACTTAAAGCCATACACGAGTGGCCTAGCTATCTGACTAACTGGCAGAAGCATAGTCTTTGCGCTCCAAGGATCTGGAAAAAGGCGCGGGACTATAAACATATGTAGCAGATACCGGTACAGATGTAGAAAAGTAGTTTGGACACAAAGGTCTCTGAATGACGCATGCAACAGATCCAGCAAGTAGCAACTCAGTGCATTGTTGACCTCCATGCAGTTCGATAATAGTTGGAGGGACTCCATGCATAGATCACCGTGCTGACAGAGTGACTCGAGGGCAAGTCATGATGTTTGTGTTGGGGGCCTGTTAAGTATGGAATCCAACCCCAAGGCATCTTTTGGGGCTCAAGGCACATGTTTTGACCCAATATTGTTGTAAAGCTTCATGAATTGTGGGTGCAGAGCATGAAAGTATGATAGAGTCTCAAGGTTTTCCACCCTAGTTTTGTAATGTAATGTTGGCTGGATAAACCTATCCATGGACCGCAGACCATGGGATTGTATAAATAGAGCGAGGCTCTAAGTGTAAAAAGAGAGGAAGTAGAGAGATATGAAGAGAGGCTAAGGAAGTAAGGTGGAGTGCGTATTTGGGTTGTAGAGTATGAGAAGGCTCTACAGCTGAGTGGGCAGAGGCCTAGTAGTCTCCAGCTAAGTGTGCGGACCCCTACAGCTGAGTGCACGGGGCGGAGTCGAGTCTATAACCAAAGTAGGAATTAATAAAGAGAAGTTTTATCATAATTCTAGTTATCTATTCTTGGGTTAATGCATTTTTTATATAATCACAAATGTATTGTTTATTTACTGCGTGCACCTGTATGAATGGTTTATGCTGTTAAGTATAACTTAAAGCATGGAAGTAGGCTAAAATAATCAAATAACATCAGAATAATAGTAAGGTGTGGGGTGGTAACACAGAAGCGCAACGTCCTGCGCCCAAGTAGGGCTACGCGAAGGAAGTATATCAGACTGCAAGGTATGGAAAAGTGCGCGAAGTAACTTGCGAGTAGGGTCAAACCATAGACCACTTGAACTCATCAGACAGCTCCATGGTGCAGAAACATGGTTCTATCACCCTCCCATACTACTTCAGGTGAGACCTCAGTCTGCACTCCGTGGACTATTGCCGAAAGGGTCAGTAGTACCGAGATTTTTTTGGCTAACTTAACTCTCAACCTGGGTGAGGCCCCAATAAGCCAACATTACCAAGTCTCCTCCTTTGGAGCTACAAGCTCCACCTCTAGTTGTATGCTTAGCTCTTTCTCTAGAGAAATCCTCATGGATTTCTCTTCATCAAATATCACATCCCTTCTCATAAAAATCATCTCGATGAGGGCATGTACACCCAGTCACTATGGGGTGTCTAAGAATATCGTACAAAGATGGCCCTCTTTGTGGTGGGCTCCAAATTTTTCATGCTATATTTGGAGACATGAAAATAGAATATGGATTAAAAAATGTGAAAGTGGGATACATTTGGATTCCTCCCAATGAAAACCTCTTCATTTGTAATCATTCCAAGAATTTTGTGAGGGATCGTGTTCTACAAGTAAATAATCACATTGCAAACTTTTGTATATAGGTATAGTGGCAATCCTGAGTCATGCAACATTGCTAGCAGCTCCAGTAATACTTCTATTTTCCTCTTTGCAACACCATTTATCTATGAGTTGTGGATCGTGGGGTGCAATCAACTCCCTTCTAACACTCTCCTTGACATATAACTCCTTGAATAAATTCTACACATACTCTCCTCCATTATCACTTATCGAGGATTTAATTTTAGTTTCAGTCTCATTTTCACTAAAGATTTAAATTGAACAAACTTTGAATACACCTCATCTTTCTTCTTCATGAAATATATCAACCATTTTTGGGAAGAATCATCTATGAAGATCACATAATACCTGTGATTTTTTGTTAAGACTGTGGAAAAATGGTCCACACACATCTGAGTGAACTCATTCGAAGATGGCTCCAACTCTGCTATCTTGGCCCTAGAAGGAGGATTTAACATAGTTTCTACGAGTGCGTCCCTTACAAATATCAGGCTGATCAAGTGTGCACTTTGGAAGTCTAGTGATTACTTGCTCCATTATTTTAAAACCTCCATGGTGTTGGTGTCCCATGCACCAATGCCATAGCTATCCAACATCTCAACCCTGAACATTCTTTTCCTCGTTACTCATGGAAGCACATGCATCCAATTCTATCTTGTAGAAATATTTAACCCAAACACCAATTTGTTTTAGTTGTCCAGTAGAAACATGCTTCAGATAAGCCTTCCCTTTATTGAACACCACATCATATCCTATGTCTTGAAGTAAAACTACAAAAACTATATTTTTCTTCATGCCAAGCACATACATTACATTCTTTAGGTGAAGATTGGGCTTGACTCCCTCTTAAAGGTGGTAGTTCCAATCCTTTTGGTACTATACATTCCATCATCTCCTATCTTTATGTGTAGTTGTAGGTCCTTATGCTCTAATTTGTTGAAGAACTCCTTATTCCCTATCATATGGAATGAAGCACCAGAGTGTAAATACCACACACTACCTTGTACAATAGTTTCCATGCAAGCAATGAGGGTGAAATCCAAATCAAATTATGATGTGACAGAATCTCCTCCTACTTCTACTACATGCTTCTTACTGGATTTCCTGTGTGGACACTTGGTTGCATAGTGCCCACACTCATGATAGTGAAAACATTTAATTTTACAAAGGTATTTCTCCTTCCCATAGTTTTTGCTCAATTCTACTTTGACTTGGGCCTTCTTTCCTTTGCTAGCTAGATAAATTTTTCTTCCTCATCAGTTATGGATGTGACTCCATTTCTAGTATTTCTTCTAATCTTCTTTTGCACCAAGTCATACCAAGGTATCCCCCAATTTGGGAGTTTGTCTCTTAAATTAACTGAACCATGATAGTTGTGCTAGGACATTCGAAGAATAAGGAGTGCTAAGCTCACAAGTTCAAATGGTGGCAGAATCTCTCCAACTCCTCCAAGTTCATATCTCACATGAGTGAATATGGATAGGTATTGAACAATAGTTTCAATTTATTCATTTGAATGTTCCTGAGCTTATCTTTCAATGCCAATTTCCTAACATCACTACTATTTTTGAATAGCTCTACGAGGGTTTTCTACATTGCATAAGTAGTCTCATTTCCATGAAAATTTTAAACCACATGGTCTCTTACTCCCTCCCGTATAATCCTTTTGGCTTTAGTTATATCTTTCTTCCACCGAGGCATTTGTTGTGAATCTAGTGTTGCTATTTTTGGAATATATGTTTGTGTGTACTCCAATACTCATCTAGAACAACTTCCATTCTTTATTTCCAAGAACATAAATTTGAAGTTCACTCCAATGCATACTCAAGCCTCAATCCATTGAAATAGATTGTTCGTGCATTGAATAAATATCTACACCACAAATATGTTGTTCAAAATTTCTTTAAGAGATGATTAGGATCCTAGTTTTTATGTAGTTATCAATAGATCTAATACCATGTATAAATAAACTGAAATTTGAAGCTTCTACTAAATCTAGACTAAAATCAATAGACACAAATTTCTTCTACTAAATTCTGCAAAAGGAAAAATGATAATAGAAACACATGCAATCATTCAATCAGAATGGACACAGTTTTTATTAGGGAACCCAACTAGGAAAAACCCCTCCTCTATTCTATTATATCAGTTGAGAATTATGATATATTACAATTATTGCTTCAATGGTTGAAGCACAATCTGCACTGCAATTTCGATCTCCTCCTGAGTCTATTCTGGTAAATACTTAGCCAAAATAGGCATCTTGCTTCCTCTTATTTCCTTGCATAAATACTGATCCTAAAGAATAGGGAAGCTATTATTTCCTTATGCAATTCTTGAAGAAATTAGCTCACTTGCTACATGCAAAAAATATACACTCACTAGTATACAATAATGATAGCATTATGCCTTTTCTCTTCAACTTGAATAGGCAATTTGAATTGGATGCATGACTAGGACTATTTTTAGTAAATTGACTAGTTAACTAAGAGTTAGTTGAGTTTATAATAGTTACAACTACCCAATTGAACTCATACTAACTATATTTTAGACTAGATCTAAGGTAACTAACTTTCACTCGGGATAACACCTATAGATAGCTATATCTTAGCCACCAACTTGCACACAACTCTAATTCTTGCCCACAAACTCGAATTGACTGAGTTAATTGAGTGATTTTGTCATGTCACAATGGCTAACTTCCTGAAAACTCATGCGGGTGAACTCGAAATTCAAATTTATTCATTTAATAAAGGCATGAGTCAAGTGAAGCCTTTTCTTGCTACAATTTAACATATTTTGATATAGCATTTGACTCATACTAATACTATATTAATGGTCCCCCAAAAAAGGTCAACATAAATGGAAGTCACTGCAAACATGATAAGGTGTGGCATTTTCTGAGAGAGGAACATCACAAAATAAATGCTCGAGTGTCTAGCTTAAGTCAATTGCAAATTTTGGGAATATTCTGGAATCCTACGGACATAGGCTAGGTCAAGGAATGTGATCGCTCAACCAAAAAGTTGAGGCCAAGGTTAGTAAAGAAAGTGGACACAATTTAAACTTGGAGGGAAGGATTACTGAGTTTAAAACATTGGTCTAGATAGACTCACCACTAGAACTTTTCCTTGTTTCATTTAAGACAACAAACATCCTGAGATAATATGCATGAACTAGATTATATGAATGGTATCATGCCCTCATCATTTTGGAGTTATAAAATTGAATACAAGGGAAGATATTGAAAAACATGGACACGATAATTTTTCATTAATGGTCAAAGTGTTTTTTAGGAAGTGAAATGTATAATAACTATTAAAATTAAAAATTTACATACATTTTATGGTTCGAGGTAATTATGTTATCTACATGTACCCATTTTTCAATCAATATATTCATATTAGTTCATAAAATTATTATCATATTAGTTCATAATATTATTAATTAGCAGAGCTATAGATTAAATGGTTCATTACATATACCTTACATTATAAAAATTTAAAAATAATGAAAATTAACTAAATCATAATTTATTTCAAATTATTATTATTTATTTAAAAAATAATATATGAAATAAACATATATACTTTAAAAAAAGATGTAGCGAGATTCTTAATTATGGAAATTCTTAACCTATAAATAGACTTTGTTAAAATATAGTGGGTTAATATCATAGCTTACTCATACCACATGTCGAAAAAAACATAATTCATCTGCATACGATATTTTTTATTGAATTAGACAATTTAAAAAAAATGATAGAGAGAGCATAACTACTTTTGAGATAAATCTCAACCTTTTATTTGTGACTACTACTAACAATATTCTAGAATATTTCATGGATATTAAATCTATACAATCCACCTAATATTTATTAATAATTAGATTAAGATTTTGGTAGCCAAAATACAAATAATAATAATAGTAATAAACTATTTAATATAGAAAATGTGATTGCTAAAAGCAATCATCATTATTTTTTATCATATTTGATTGTAATTATTTATGTGATTCCTAATCTTTCATAATGATTAAGTATACTTGATAATGACTCACCATAGCTGCCTATGGTTAACCATGTTAAATCATGATTAACTATGGTTGAATATGGATGATTGCAGTCGACTATGGTTGATCATATTTGACCATTCCTAACCATGGTTGATGTAACCACCCTCCCACTCCCTTAAGGATCTCAGGATGTGGAAGGAATTACTCATTTGACCCGATATCCAAGGTCTCTTATGAACATGGAGTTACATCCACCTCATTTTTGAAGTTGTAAAATTTATTTATGATACAACCTTTTCTTTTAGCTCGTTGAGATATTTTTGACAATATAAATGGTATTTAAATATGATATTGGATCAAAAGTTATGTTTGTCAGAAATTTTGGCCTATTAAAAGCGGTTATGTCATCATCACACCATCAACAAGGGGTCCATGTGTACCACGTTGGGTTGGGTCAAGTTAACATAACACATTAAACATTTTCTGTTGTGTAAGGTTGAGGTTGTCAACCATAGTGTAGCCCCCATATCCATGTCATGTAGCTAGATAAAAATTCTCCTACCTACTCCTTCCTTGCTCAAAGTCCATGTTATTTTAGGTGATTCGATGGAGCTCGAGTCTAATGGAACCACTATTAACATCTCCAACATTAGATCGAATTCACCTTTCACCAATCTCCTCATATTGTGAAAGCTTTCGATGTTGATGACCAAGATTTGGTGGGATCTGCCCCTGAGCAATGTCAAATCATATAGTTTGTAACCGTCTAAGGATATCATTGAATAGGTTGTAACTTTCCCATCTCATTACAACCTGCAAGTGTAATTGGTGGATTGGTTACCAACCAACCTCTTAAATTTAATGTGGGTGGATCTCGAATATTCAAGACACACAACCTTCCTTCTCATCAGAGAATGGATTCATGGTGTCCATCCCTTCAAGAAAGCATTAGATTATTATTTAATTTTCAAGTGTTTACAAGGTCTATTTGAATTGACCATGGTTCTCATGCAGGTAGTATACATTTATATTTTCAACGATGGGGGTGAAACAAAATGTATGTTACTAACCATACCCCCTTTAAGGTAACACAATCCTTAGTGTTCTGTGAACCTAAAATAGAGATAAAAATTGATATGTATAGTTTACAATTCTTATGTCAATGACATTTTCCATGTCTCGAGTTTCCACTTCAATCAATGCCATTTGTAATTCGTGGTCTAGTCATCTCTAAATCATCTAACTTTTCAGTGCATTCCCAAATTGTTGTCCATTGGTTCAAAAGGGGCCCAAAGGGAACATATTCGACTCGTTATCTTCTTAGACACACCCAATGCATTGGGTTATAATGTCATGACAATAGCTTTGTCCTTAAGATTTTTCAGCTTCACCACACTTATGTTGCATTACTCTAATACTTTGTAACCATCATCATCTATCTTTCTTGGATAGATTATCATATTACCTATATCACAAGCATACACTTATCAAGAGATTAATCATAATAATTTAAATCAATATTCATCCTTTTTCTCTTTCTTTTCCGAAAATAATTTTAATTTATAACAATGCTTCTAAAACAATACTTATCTTTATGGTTATTCATTACCTCCATTTCCTCTGTAGGTCACAATTCCAACTCATTGTCTACATTAAATAAACCCTCTTATGCTCACGTTTTAATGAGCTGGTGAAAAAGTTATTCTCCCATCATCTACTCACCCTTCCATGCCCAGGAAACCCTATCCTTAAGAAATATACTTATACTAGGGCTTTCTTGAATGAGATTGTTGAAGTAATTGTTAGACTCATAGCCAAGTTCCTTTCTAGATTTCCCTACTATATTGCTCATGGATTGATATAGCCAAGTACCTTTTTGGTGTGCTCCACAACATTTTTCATGGAGTCATGCAATCAAGATGCCTTTTATGACTTACACCCAATGAGGTAATTAAAATGTTAAATGAATTCAATGTCACTATGGTGGCCTTGGTCCTGGGCTCTTTGCTTCATCATTGTATCTGTATCAAAACATCATTTCATGTGAAATATACTTAAAAATTTTCAAATCAAAAATTTTAACTACCCATATTTGCTTCATTTATAAGAAAATTCTAACAAACATGAAACTTTTAGTTATGATGTTGGGCTCCCTTGTAGGTGGTAATATTTTGTGATGGTAGTTATATTACACCCCATTCTAGCATTCTACATATAATTTGAACTTTTAATCATACGAATAGTTGTAAGTTTTCGTACATACGAAATTTACAAAATCTCCTAAAATAACTACATAATTATCATCTACATAATAATTTTATCATTTTTAGTTGATTTCAAATAGATTTAAGTGAAGCTATCATTGTATTATACATTTTCATCATAATTATTCTAAGCATTTCACAATGCAATCAAACATTTATTTCGACAACCTAAAAGGTCAAAACTGAGAGACACAAATTTCTGAATTCAAGAGCAATTTAGTTTTCCACTTTGCATTGTAGACACCACAAAGGTTCGAGCAGTATTTTCACATTGAAGGCTTCATGTATTAACTATAAACCTTCTTTGGCATCCATTCATTATATAGATTAATTTGAAAAATAAAACATATCAAATTGCACTCAAAGGAATTTCTACCCAAATCCTTTAGTTTACAATTTTACCCTTGCTTGTTTTCCCTATTGATTTGACTATTATCTCAATTTTTTTAACTATGGCCTTATCAAGGAGTGTAGCTAGATTTTACTAATGTTGCAACATTCAACAATCTCTAAGATAATCTCAACCTCATGTATTAATCACAACTCTATCATTTCATATCTGTACACACAAGTTACAATGAAATTTCATAAAGGAATTTAAATTAGATATCCAATTTACACATTTAAACAATATCTTCATTCATACACCCAAGCATGTGCATATTTATCTTCAAATGCATGTGCCATATATATTCATACATTGTTATTTTTAGAGTTAACTATAAACATGTGTTGCTTTCAATTATTCACACAACAAATCTCATAACCATAAGAATATTTTCACACTTATAAATTTAATATTTCCAATATATCAATTCAATATTAAACAATACTTGTAAAATAAATAAGATTAAAATATTAATTAAATAAGTTTTATACATTACATATTCTTAATATAATATTTTGAATGGATTCCTAGATTGCATAGATATACAATCAATTTTAAGATGAGTTGAATATGGAATACCTGTATCAATTCAATATTCCCATAAGCATAAACATAACTATAAATTTAATATTTCCAATGTATCTATTCAATATTTAAAAGAATACCTTATAAAATAATAAATTAAATAAATTTTATACATTTACGTAATTCCTTAATATAATGTTTTGAAGTGGATTTCTCACTAACCGTGAAGGATTGCATATTGTGATATACTAATCAATTTTAAGATGAGTTGAATATAAAATACCCATCTATATATATATAATTGTGATTGTGATACTGATTACAAGATGGAAGTTTTGAGGACTAGTTGATAGAAGTAAATATGATGAGGTAATAATATTATTATTCTTTACCTTGTGAGGGACTATAACACTAGTTTTACTGTCAATTTCCATTGAATTTCCATTATTTGTCATATTTTACAATTTTAATCAAAGTTTTGGGAAAATATTGAATATTCTTATTTTTTGTAAATTATTTTTTTTTTCTAGATTCTGGAAATCATATTCTAATTTTCCAATAGCTAAGCTACACTTATGTGGACTAATTCCCTTGGTGGATGGATTTTTATGTTTCAGTATTTGCAATTTCCTAGAAAATCATTTAAAAAAAAAAAAGACTAATTTTGTAAGTGGTCATTATATCGATGAGTGCTTTGACATTGTTATGCCTGGAATTGCTACTTCTCTACTGAATGATGTCAGAATTGATGATATTTCATGTCCCTTTCATAAGAGGGAGAGGGAGGGAGAGGGGGACGCTCCATAATGTTGATACATTGTGCAAAGTGAAAAGGGGTAAAAGCATGGAGATAGGTTACATATTTTCGCAAAAGAGGATGTGTTTTGGTGGAAAAAATGATGCCTTAATCAAGCTCCCTGGGCGCTAAAAAGTAGCTCAATCGAGGGTTAAAAACAAAACCTTGATCGAGCTATAACACTCGATTGAGTCATTTGCACAAACCATGGGTAAATTCAAAGCTTAATCAAGAGTGTGATAGTAGCTCAACATGAGAGTATTGGAGCTCGGTTAAGCAATTAAAGCATTAAGCATTCAAATCAATCTTGCCAATGACCCCACCAACATCCTAGAGGCTCAAATAAAGGTAGATATTCTATCTCTTGTCTTTCACTTTTTTCTCTTTTTTTTGCAAACTTAAAAAAAATAGTTTAAAAAAATCATGTAAAAGAACCATGAAAACCAATTAATTTACACACATAAAACATATATAAAAAATAAAAAAACCATACAAAAAACCATGAAAACCATAAAAAAAACCCTTCAAAAAACCTAAAAAACACTTTGAAACCATGAAAAATACTATAATTTAGGTTTCAACTTTGTTTTCTTACTTGCAATATATTTTCTGATTTTGAATGGTAAAAACATTTTTTTTCTAATTATTTTAGTTTTTAAAACTTTTCTTTAGGGAATTTCTGAAATAAATTTTTAAAATGGTTTGTTATTAAAATGCAT
>APFE031349822.1:0-12141 GCA_000404065.3 Pinus taeda
TTATTAAATCGTGGAAGAGCCACTAAATGCAATGATTTGGCAAAGATCATCACACTTCTCCTCCACGTTAATCCTTCATCCACCTCATACCCTTCTAACGGTCCTATGATCACCATTTATTTAAACTCGAAATGGGACTGTTGTTTCATTTATTAGCCGTACAAGGAAGTGACCTATTACACTACGTCTCTTCACTACATGATTTCCGCAGCTAATACTGATACGTGTGCAAAGCCACTCGGCTCTAAAGGATTCGGCCGTTATGCCATACCCTTATCACTCCACTTCCGCATGCATTTGAATTCATTCTCGTGTTTTACACCCTCATACGCACACCATTTTCACTCCCATTTCCGCTGTAAACTCCACAGCTCTGTTCCAAACCCCACCTACAATCTGTAAAACACTTTGCATTGCGGCTATTCCACTTACAGCCGTAATTCATCCGTTTTTCCGTTAAGCATCCTCCCTGAGTAGTCATATATAGTCAAAATTTCAGCCGAAGAGTGAGAGTCGAAGATGGGAAAGCTTCTTAGAGCTGAACCCGAAGGTCCAAAATATTAAGAAGGATATCCTCAGACGAAGGAGGCACTGAAAAAAGAAAAATGGTTAAAGTTCATTGAAAAATTCAGAGGATATGACAAAGAGGTAACGAAGGCATTTTCTCGGTCTTTGAATGGAAATACCGTGGAAGTAGGGGACCTGAAGTTTACAATAACAAAGAATACAATAGCCACAACAACCAGTCTACCTCAGTTGGGAGATAGATGGTTCAAGAACAGAGGAGTGGAAGATCAGGCATGGAAGAATATGCTCAAGAACCCAGGTATGGACACTTCAATATTCACTAAAGGGATTCCCGTACATATAATCAAATAAGAATGGACTGCATTGCTATTGCTTGTTCAAAAGTTTATTACATGTGAGGGCCACTTTGGTACCATGTATATGTACCATGCAAGGATTATGATGAATTTTATGGAAGGCCATGCCATCAATCTACCCTACTTATTGCTAAGAAGCCTAAAGAAAATGAGTTCCACTGTCCAAAAGAATGTAGGCCATATTGAACCCCACTTATATCATCACGGCCTCATTAGAATTCTCATAGAAGAGCAATTGAAAAATCACAAGGATACATGGGAAAAGTTTTTGGTCAGGAATCATTTCCAAGAAGTGACTGAAGCTTCCGCTAGTAGTCCTCCTAAAATCCAAAAAGGAATTAGGAGAACGAAAAAGGATGTTGTTGTCCAGGACCCACCTATTGTGCAAACTCAGGAAACTACCCAGGAAGAAGAGAAACAGAAAAACAATAAAGGGAAGACAATTGCTCATGAAACATCACCATCACCTGAACCTTCAGTAGAAGAAGACTCCCAAACCTTGGCTGATAGATTATCACAACTTCAAGCCACTACCCTCTTGAAGAGGAAACAGAAAGAAAAACAGAGTGCCCAGCAAAAGAGCACTAATGTACAAGTGAGAAGAAGCAGTAGGCTGAAGGGAAAGATGAGTGTGAATAAAGAAAAACAGTCACATTTCATTGATTTGGGAGAAGCTACACCTGAAAAGACTCCAGCTCAGCTTGGCCCTGAGTCCACTCCTCCACGTGAGGAGAGTCCCTTTCAAACAAAACCTCAAACAGAAATTAATTTTGAACATAGCCCAAGAAGGACACCTGAGATTGACCCTGACCAGCAGGAGTTATATGATTATTTGGAGGCCTTGGAGCAATCCGTTGCTGGTCCAAGCACTATAGTGCCTCTTGATGAACAGGTCAAATCTTTAAAACAGGAGATGTTTGAACTGGAAGTCCTGAACTGGCATATTAAACAAGAAAATGAAGCATTGAAAGAACAAAGCAAAGTGGACAAAATGGTCCATGACAATACAATGCTTCACTTGGGACTTTGGCAAAAAAAGAACAGAAAATTGAAAGGAAAATGTAAGAAACTCAGCAGGGCATTAATCAATTTGAGGTTCAGATGTTTAGTCAAGAAACCAAGGGCAATTTTGGCAACAAGGAGAAAGAGAAGAAGGCTAGATGTTTTGGCAGAAGCATCTGAGCACGTGGATTAAAAGCAATGATAAAGTTTTGGTTGCATGAGGACATGCAACACCTTCACAGTGGGGGTATGTTGAGCCTCAAACCTACACTTCGTTACACATCCTCCCAGCCTCTTTTTCCTATTCATTTCCCTATTTTGCCACTCATTCCCTCCATCAATTTGCTCAAATCGTTGTATTATAGGAATTTTTACATGGTTTTCTAATTATGTTAATGACTGTGTTTGGTTTAGAATTTTGGTCCAAGGTGCTGCGTTTCCGCAGCTCATGCAGGGTTTACATAGGGTTTTCCGCAGCTGATCCCGGTTTCCGCAGCCAACCCCGGATTCCGCAGCTGTTTTATTAAACACTATGTTCCAGGTGTCCTCCGAGAATAAGAGCCACATGGGCAAGTTCGTGGAACCAAGGACATGGTGTGTGTCGCTCCAGATCATCCAAACCAGTCATCCAAGCCCGTGGTCAACGAGGAGGCAACTTCGGTCAAACAGAGGTCATTGGCGGTGGCACGGCTTTGCGTGTTCTGTTTTAGAGTGCGTGGGGAATAGGTGGCATCGTCCTCAGTTATAAAAGTAGTGGGAGACACAATCCAACAGCAGATTGAATGCCCACGATGACTGTTGCCTAGATCCGAGGACGTAGCAGGACTACGTGTTTCAATTCAGCTGTTCGAATTACTTAAATTTCGTTAAGCTAGTTTACCTTCTGCAATTATAAATAGAGCGTCTTTGAACGCTGGACAAGTTAGTTGTTAGTTGTTAGCTGCTGTTTTTATACCTTTGAACTCCCACTGTGTTTTCTTATTTTATGCGCAATACATGAGAAGACTGTTATTCCATTTACACGTGTGATTGATCTTTAAAACGGCTGGAGTAGGCAGAGGGCCCCTGTTTACTAAAGGCCTGTACAGTGTTTTTAGTTTCTCGCATTTCGTTTTCTTATTTCATGTATATAATGCCTTTAATTGCTGTGTTTTAGATAGTTGTACATACATTTCAATTCCTACTTGTTTACATTTCTGCTCTTTTTCATGATTGATTAGTGTGTTATGCAGGTTTCTTAGGCGTGCCCAGGACAGTTTTATGCTTTTCTTTTGCACAACTAGTGACATGTGTGATCATCTTGTCTATGTTGTTGACCTTCTTTGTTTTGCAGCCTTTATTTCATCATTATCACTTAGTTAATTTGCATATTTGCTTTTTGTTTGTAGATATCAAGTTGTTTATCTATTGATGGTCTCTTCTTTATAGCTTAATATCTTTATTGAGGACCAAAACATCACTTAATGCAGCTTGGTTTAGTTGTTCAGAAACTCACAATTCCTTGACTTGTTTTTAATTGTTTATCACATGATACATTCAGTTAAAAGGCAAGAGGTTAAGAAGTTAAAGTATTTGTGACTAGTCTTTCTTTTAGATAGATTTACTTTAGTTTCACATTGCTTAGTTTTTATTTGACATAGATTTCATTTGCATTTCCTTGCAGCAACAGAGGCACTGGGCCAATGTCATTAGTCTTTTATTTGATGCCTTTACTTTCCTTTAAGCATTGATTTCATTTCAAGCTTTCTTTTAGAGTACTTTTAAGTTGTAAAAATCACATCACAATCTCACACACTTCACTCACTTGATTTTGAGTTTTAAGAAGCACATCACAATCTCACACACTTCACTCACTTTATTTCGTCACACCACATTAGGAGAGATATACTTGAAAACAACCCTAAAAAGTAAAAACGACAAAAGCTCAAGAAATAGTTGCCTAAGTACATACATTACACCTCACTTCATCAACTTACGAGCCCCGGGTTGACATTTAAAAGTTGCAATTTAGGTATCACTAAATTGACCAAACAACAATTTGTGGTATTTCTGTTTTGGGAAGATTTTTTGGATTGCTGTTCAAATTTTCTTTTGAGAAAGAGGAAGGTGGAGGCTGACCAATAGGAGGTTGCATGTCTGTTATGTCCTCTACAGTTACCTGATGCGGATTTGGGACAGCAATATCAGCTGGTTGAGTTATGGTGACCTTGTCTTTAATTTTGTTGGGTTGCTTGCTATCCTTTGTTCTGTTGGGTGTAGGGACATCAATGGTCCTTGTAATTAACTTATATTGTTTATGCACTTCATACACAGCAGAATCATAACCTTGTTTGAAATCAAAGGACTCTCCCGACTTGGTCTGAAATTGTTTTACATCAGGATAGTTTTGGTCCTCTTCAGTGAGAAAGATTTGCTGTTCATTATTCGAATCAGTCAGGTTCATGTGAATCTCATCTGTGGGCTCACCAGATGTGGATGCCTCCGCATAATTTTCTTGAAAAGGAGGCCTAATTTCATGGCCGGGACTAGCCCTTCCAGCGTTTGTGGTCTGATTTTTCCTGAAGTTCGGGTTCCTTATGGTGTTGGACTATTTTCCTTCCCATGATGATTTTCTCTCGACGCTCTCTACTCTGTCTCCTAGCCAATGCATGCCGCTGATGATAACATCTAGTTTTTGATCTAAGGCTGAGGTTTCTTCCTTGAAAGTGGTTCTTCTCTCGGTTCTGGCTCTATTTCTTTTGGCAATTAGGTTTGCCTCCACACTGACAGCAACATCTTGCATCTCTGCAAGGCTTTTAGGGGCTCTTTCCCTTAACTAATATGCCATCTCAGCATCAAAACCATCAGAGAATTTGTATAAATCAAGATTAGGCGAAGGTCTCAAATTTTGAGGTATTGCATTGTAAACGTTATTAAACCTTGCAAAGTAATCCAAGATAGCCTCTTGAGGTCCTCTTTTGATAGTATCATACTCAGATAGTATGTGAAAGGGGTCTTTCTTTTTCTCCTATCTGTTAATAAATGTCTAGTATAAGGCTTCTGGATTTAAAATGGAATTGGGTGTGAGTGCCCTAAACCAGGTTCTAACATCGTACGACAAACTTTGGACAAAAGTCTTCATTCTCACACTGTCATCATCAATCTCATAACTCTCAAAGTAATCCTGCATTTTCTTGGTGTGTTGTAGGACTCTGCAGGAATTTGTGCCATCAAAATACGTAATTTTTGTCTGATAATCCTGAGGCATAGCCCCGGGATTTGCAGGCAACTATAAGGGTGCATATCTATTAGCCATATTAACAGGGATAAGAGAAACAACAGGGATAAGGGGAACGACTGGAGTGACTGGGAAATTAGGAGTGGTAGTGGTAGTATTTGCAGTGAATGGAGGTGTAGACACAGACACAGTGGTTGGGGAAGTGGATGATGAGCACGGGGAAGAAGAGTTTGAGCAGAACAAAACTTTGACAGGGGTTGTGAAACTACTCGGTAGAACTGTTTCGGGAATAGAAGCAGTAAAATATTCTCGCTGTTCTTGCTTTCTGCGGATTTTAGGGATTATGTTAGGGTTTTCAAAAATAGCAGGGGGATTCGGATTTGGATTCGATTTGGTGTTGTGCGAATGCTTCTTGGGAGCCAGCTTCTAACTTGTTTTTTGGGAAATTTTCTAAGAACATAGGTTGAACGAACCTTTTAAGGTCGGTTTCTTCCTCTGTGGAGCTTTAGACTGGTTTTGTGAGATTATCTGAGGAAGTCCCCAGAGGAGTCACCATTATGTTATCACTCAGGTTGTCCCTAAGCTCCTGAAGGGATACGACCGACGTAATCACAAACCAATCTTTGGATTGCAGGTTCTAGCCCACCTGCAATCAGAGAGGGCTCTCTCTTAATGATTTAGCTTTGTTGAGGCTGATTTTAGGCTAGTTCTTGAGTTCAAGGGTTTTTATTTTTTGTTTGGATGGAAGATGATTGTGATGAAGATAATTCCAAGCAGAGAGGCAAGGGAAATTCTGATAAGTTTCAAACCATTGGGCATGGAGTCATGGATTAAGGTTTGTTGTTGCGTTTTCTTGGTCACAAGAGGCTTATGGAGCGGTATAGCTACACATGGGACAATTACCAACTCGCTGAAGAGATGGAATGATAATCAGTGATGAAGGGCAATCAAGAATATTTCACCAAATGATGGGGAGGAGAAGTGAATGAATGGTTATTTAGGAGCAGTTAATAATTCCTAAACTAACATTCATATGTGGAAGAAGTAGCATAAACAAGATCATTTAAGTATACATGTTCATAACTATTCCTGATGAAAACATAGAGAAATTGCAGAAATTGAGCCTAGGGTGCAGCCAAGCAAATCCTAAACTATTCTTCTTTTCTACCGCTTAGATGGTGGATTGATGATGACACAAAAATAAAATATTAAACATAGTTAAAGAAACACTTATTGAACCATGTCAAAGCACAGTAATTCCATAGTCACTCCTCGACCAGTTAAACACAACGGACAATTTCAGAATCCATGCTTTCAACAGTCTTTGATTATAGAAAGTACCACATTTACAGTGCGAGTCTCTGCTCAAAAATATCGAACTAACAAAGAACAAAACAAGAAACCAACCAACCCCTACTCCATTCTTCAGGGTGGTATATATAAGCAAAATATCTAAAGTCATTTATTACAACCAACCTAAATAGGTCTGCAAGAAAAAGGCTTTCTAAACCTAACTTATGCTGGAATTAAATGTAATCAAAAAATTTTGGGTTGCGCTAGTGGCAGCTGGATCAAAAATTAAGTTAATATGATGTCCTTTGTGGCTTGGTGCAGTGGTTCTGTCATAACTGTGCATTGAGTTTTGGTCCACTGATCTCCTGTGAGTTTAATGTGTAGTCATTTGTGCTAATGAGCTTTCAATGCGTCCTCAACTGTTTCTTGACTTTCAGGGCTTTCCTTTTAATGCTGGATTTGCCTCGAGCCCTGAGAAAACCTCCTCTGATACGATTTGCCGCTACTCTGATACCCTTTGACATGCTTTTTAGCTACATATTTGATCTGATACTCTTTAACCTCTGATCTTGGTCTCTCTCTATCTTCAAATACGCTTAAATTGGCAAAATTAGGCTTTTTCGGGCCTTTTCGGTGCAAAAAGGGCCGAGGAATCAAAATATTCCCTAAAGATTCTCCAATATGGCTCATTTCCCGTAGCGATCACGCAACGAAAACTGCCTCTGTTTTTCATTCAGGAGCTCCGAAGCTTGACTTTGGCGCTTGCACGTTTTTCCATTTTTGGCTGCTGACGTCAGCATGACGCCAGCTGTACGGCGGATGTCGTCAGCATGACATCAGCAGTGGGGTCCTCTGGTATGGATGTGATGTCATCATGCTGACATCAGCAGGGTGACGTGGCAGTACGACGGGGTGATGACGTGGCGAGACACAATGGCAGGGGACGTGGGCCAGGCGTGGGCAGGAAGGGAAGAGGTGGACCTACGTGGCGGGATGACGTGGCGCTCCTGTTACATGGGGGGAAGGCGGTTTTGGGAGGGCATTGGACCGCTTTTGATACGGAAGCAGTTTCTGTCAGGGGTGGCCCGATGCAATGGGAACGCGCCAGGTGTCCCGGTGTACGACGGTAAAACCATCGGACATCGGGTGCTACCGTGCCCACACAAAAGGGCGCACGATATGGATATCAGTCGTAAGATCTGGGAGAGGTGATCGGATGGTGGATGGGCGGAGAAGGTGCGCAAAATTTAGTATAGGTGCGCGCGCGTTAGTTTTTTAATTTTTTGCGGCGCGGGTGGGTTTAGACTTTAGGAAATGGGTTAATGGGTTTCGGCACTTGGATTATACATTAATCAAAACCTAATAATTTCCAAAGAAAATGCGCGGGGGGGAGATTTTGCCTTTGGAGAGGGTTTCTTTGTGTTTCGGAAGGGGTCCAAACACTAGGGAAGGTGAAATTTATGCAGAGATGGGGGCTCTTACCAAGGTCCAGATGACCTAGTAATTCCCAAGGGATGTTTATGGTTATATTTCAACCAGGGGGAGAGAATATTTACATAGGGGAGATATTAACATGGTTTTTAAATAGGGGTAAGGGAAATATATAGGGAGTTAAATAATAGTGTCAGTAGTTAATATGAAAGTGACCAGAAAGCGCTAAGTTTCAGAGATCTTAGGCTGTGAAGGGGAGATAGAACTTTGTAGAGAAAGTGTTGAGCCTCCTTAAGTAAAGAATATCTTTACCAAGGCTAATGACATGGAAAATGATGAAACTAAGAGGTATCAAGCAGATCTTGACCTCTCTAGGGGAGGTTAGTAAGTGATTTTAGGGAAGAGGAAGAAGAGGGAGTTAGTCATGCCTCGTTTGAAGTCCTTCAAATGGGAGCTGTCTGCTGATTGTGATGTGTATGAGTGTAACAATTGAAAATGTGGAATTAATCACAAATCAACCTTCTGCAACCTCAAAATTACCTACTCGGCCTACTTACCTAACATTTTTTCTTCTTTTTGGTTTGGGTGCACTTGGACTTGCAGACCCAGCTTTTCAACTTTTTCTTTTGATGTCTTCCTATTCTACATCTACACTTATTTCTTCCAAGGGCCCAGATTAAGCAGTTGGGCTCCTTTGATTCTCTACCTATCTAAGAATCTGCCAAGATTAAGCTGTTTGGACAGATTTCTCATTCTCTATATTCTAAAACAAGAAATTGAAACCTAGGGAGACCAAGATTAGGTTGTTTGGCCCTCCCTTTAGCGGAAAATTTGTACAAAAATGAAAATTGAAACCTAGGGAGACCAAGATTAGGTTGTTTGGCCCTCCCTTTAGCGGAAAATTTGTACAAAAATGAAAAGACTCTTCAAAATTGGAATGCAGCAGATGAACTTTGAGTAGCATTCTCTCATGGCCTCTTTTTGGTGACTATTAGCAAATATGGAGCATTGCAGCATCCAAAGTATGACATATTTGGCCTGTAGAAATGCCAATCATGAAATATGAGTAACCTGCTACAGTAGGAGGCTAACACCTACTATGTCAAGCTCAAGGCATCACAACAATGTACATGTGTGTAGAAATCATAAAACCATTTCATCATTCCTAAACCAAGTAACCATCATCACTAGATGAATCCTCACTTAAAATAAAACACATAATTATCTTCTTATGATGTGAGATCGGATTCCTTCATTCATTGGCAAGAAGACATACAAACTTATATGATTACTTAAGAGGACTATAAGCGATGCCTGTAACAACGTGAATCTCGATTCTCAAGCCATTAGGTTGATTACAATTTTTAGTTACTATATATATATATATATTATATATTAAATAATATATATATAATATATATATATATACTATATATATATAGATATAGTAATTCTTTACAAGATTTATAAACTACATGATCCATGGTTCTGTTGATACTTAATCATAGGGATTGGGTGAACAACTGTAATTAATGTAAATAAATAATAGAAAATATGAAGAGTCACTAGGAGATGAAATGAATATATTCTCCCTCATCTATATAATAATGACCAACCTGAATGAATATCATGACTTGTTTTATGGATTTACCTCCTGGTCTGACATGGTATCAGAGCCAACGCCATTTTTGGCTTCCCTATTTAATTTGTAACTCCTATTTTACCTATGTTCTGAATCCTATCTAGATTGGCTAGCCTGGAAGCTCTGATGCTTCCACTGGCCTGAACACATCATAATCCATAGCTCATTATACTCCTTATTATTGGAATCGGCGTTGTTGCCATACGTAACTAAAGCAATGCTATGGCAGCGAATTCAAGTTCCAAATGTTGTATGAGGGGAGGAAACTGTTAAAGAAGCGTTGCCAATAGCTGTCCGGGGCACACTCTCCTCCGGAATGGAAGCCACTCAAGTTTTCATGAGTTTTGTGGATTAAGCCAGTTTCTGCTTCAACGAGAAATCTCTCGGGCTTAAAACTTTGGGCATATATGTTGCTCTCCATACCACTCTGCTCACAACAACATCGCATCAATATAACAATCTGTTAATAACATTGCATGGGATCGTTGATCCATGATTTGTTTCAATTAATACGCTATTGGCCTCTCCTCCCACACTATGTTTCCCCTCCTCTAATGCTATTGCTATCCAGAGCCTGTGGGTGAGAGTCTCCTCTCATGCATGAATGGTATGTTTATTTTTAGTAATTGTGAGCTGATGCATTGTGTATGGCATTGAATATTAGAGTCAGTGAATGGCATTGTGGTGAATGGTGAATGCTATTACGCTGAATGATATTGCGTTTTATGGTATTACATTTTGTACAGTGATATGTATAACACCTTCCTCACATAATACCTTTGTCTTCATATATCAAAATCAAACCTTTTTTTAGGAGTAAAATTTTGCAGTAGAAGTATTCTTTTTTTCCCACAGTACATAGATTTTAAAATGCATTCAATCATATCTATTGTGGGAGTACTTCTCATTGAAAAGGAGAACTATCCTAAGAGTTCCAAGAAAATAAAACAAACCCTTATTTTCAATGAGTTGTGGAAAGGAGTGTGTGTTGGAGATGGAGACAAAGAGCAAGAACAACCTACCTCAGACAAGGAGTTCGCCATTTGGGAAAATAAGAACAACAAGGCCTATGCATTAATTGCAACATCAGTAAGTGAATAGGTGAGTCGTCATATGTTTCCATTTTCAAATGCTTTCGAAGCCTTACAAAAACTAAAGGAACTCTATGACTCACACTCTGCACTTGAAGTTGTTCAACTCATGATTAAACTCTTCACTCTTGAATTACAAAACAATGATCCTCTTGCTCTTGCATCCCAAGTAAAATCTATAATGCATAATATCAAAGTCACTAATGTTGAATTGGATATTCCTCCAATAGCTTTTCTCAAGGCACGTTATCCCACTTACTCACATTATCTTGAGTCATTGCAAGCAAATGGAAACCTCAAAGATATTACCTTTAACTCCCTTGTAAAAAAAATTGTTGGAAGAGAGAAAGATTTTCGAAAGAAGACAACTCTTGAATCTTCTGAAGAGGTTGTGTGTCTTGCTCAAAGAGAAAATAATCTTGCTCAACATTATTCTAGAGGAAGAGGTGGTCGAAGAGGAAGATGAAGAAATTTTAGAGGCAGGGGGGGCAGACACTCCCAAGGAGAAAAGTCAGATTTGCACTGCATACGCTACAAAAGAGATGGATCACATGATGCATCCACATGCAAGCTTCCTTGGGACATAATTGAGCAGGAAAGAAACCAACCCAAAGGTAAAAATAATGACAAAGACAAAGGTAAAGTACCTGAATCCGCTCACTATGTTGTGGCACACTGTAATATTGGATTAAATGAATACTTATTTAATGCTTCACTTGCTTCTTGGAAAAATGATTGGTTGCTTGATTCAGGAGCAACTTTCCACATGACTTTTAGAAAATATTTTTTTGACGAATTTACTAACAATGTTGATGGAGCAGTATACTTTGCAGACAAAACCAAACTCAAGCCATCAGGGGTTGGCACAATCAGGCTTAAATTTCCTGGTCTTCCAGACTTTCTTCTGCATCATGTTCTATATCTCCCACAGCTGAGGAGAAACGTGTTGTCCTTGGTCCACATCCGCCAGCAAGGACACTCCATTCATATGTTTTATGGAAAGCTTGAGGTGAGAAAATCTTCAGACCACTCACTTGTCATGATGGGGATAAAAGAAGAAAGGCTTCTCAAGCTGCAAGGTACCTCTCCTTGTGCACAAAATTTCTCATACAATTCTCATTATGAAGAAGATACATTGCCATCAAGCTTATTATGGCATGCTAGATTTGGACATTTGAGCTATGACAACTTCCACTTGTTGAAGAAAAATGGTGTTACTGGGTTGCCTACAATTCCTAGGAAACTTAAGCAATGTGATGCTTGCATTCTAGGAAAGCATAGCAAACAGTCTTTTCATGATTCACATTCAAGAGCACATAGAAAACTTGAACTCGTTCATTCAGATTTATGTGGTCCAATGCCTGTTCCTTCTGCAAATGGAAATAAATATATCATGACATTTATTGATGACTACACCAGAATGTGTTGGGTTTATTTATTGAAGAACAATCTGATGCTTTTCAAACATTCAAGAATTTTCATAAATGGATTGAAAATGATGCACAATCTCATATTGGGTCTATTTGCACTGATAATGGAAAATAATACACATCAAATGAATCTGAAACATCCCCAACATGG
>APFE031349824.1:0-10823 GCA_000404065.3 Pinus taeda
TTTTTTTTTTTTTTTTTTTTTTTTTTTTTTTTTTTTTACATAATCATGGATTTAACATAAAGAGTTATTGCTTTAAGTCTTTTGTGATCTAGATTTTTCATTATTAGTAGTATAAATCCTTACTTTTCACCTTGTTGACTCCATTGTGAAAAGATACGAAATTGCAAATTTGAATTTTCGCAATTGAGGTTTTATATGGACAAAAGATGGTCCCTTGGGATTTGCATGCGTTGTATCCCACTTTGGATACTAAGAATATGGTAAGATACCTCAAGCAAGCATCCTCCTAACTATGGTAAAGATTGTAATGTCCCCTTTAGGTGATTTTTACTGATACTTGGGACACTAAAGCTATTATTTTCAAATTAGCTCCTAAATATGCTAATACCCCTTAATATGTCCTTAGGGACATTTCGTCAAAAACATGGAAAGCAATCAGTTTTGTCTCACCCTTGTACAAATAACTATAACAGAGATTATGGAGAGTACTGATTTTAACCATTCCCATTTTATTAAGAAGACATCAAGGATTACATATAGTTGAAGAAGCTTGGTATTGTCTCCATAAGAGCTGCTGGTCCAGTTGACATTCAGGGAATTAGTTTGGTTTGCAAGATAATCTAGAGTTGTTGGAATGACTTGGCCTAAAGTTTGCTACAGTAATGACAAATTGCCCTTTCAACGACTCAGCCCTTCAGTATTTCATCCTCCATGTAAATATTGATCCTCAACCTCCATCAAATCACCAGGAAGCCACTCAACTTTAGCACTCCATCACCTCTGGGAGTGACTCCTACGCCAGGCATCTATTCATGCGAAGATGTAATGTCCTTATTCCTTCTCACCTCACATTGGGATTTGCTGACACCCAGGATGGTTGAACTCACCCTCCACTGGTTATTATCTGCTAACACAAGTTATATTTCATTTTGCTATGGCAAACTGATTTTGCTGATTAATAAAGATGCCACTGGGCTTAATTTATCAACGAACTTAGCTCCACAGCATTAACTTGGCCCGTCATGAAACTGATAACCATTTGGCCCCTCTAAGGATATGGCCCCTCTAGGATTAATTCAACCCTTAAAAATAAATTAAGCGGCTACAAGGAATCTTGATTTGGCATTCCAACCAATAACCCATCCTTCTGTGTTAATACATAGCACGATACATTCTTCCATAATGAGCTCTGCCCAATGCTACTAAAATGTACCTCAACACACTGCTAACACGTTGTCTCAAGGATTAGATTCCCTGCTTCCTTTATTTTGTGAATTAGACATGGGATTGAATGCGGCCAACCCGCAAGGTCGTTTATCCACTAGTTTGTGTGAACGATTATGAGTACATCTGGTCATGAATATTTGACCTCTGTTATTTTCATGCTACAGACTCGGCCTTAACAAATAGCATTAGATTGCTCCCTGGACTTCAAACAATCTCCTAATGAAATCCAATCACATTTAATTGTTGGCAAGAGAATTTGTTTCCCATACCCAGATCATCTTTTGTTGTGTAAGGATCTTCACTACCAGCATTACTTCAACCTTTCCTTTATTAATCGATCATAAGCATTAGCCTTCCAGATTATTTCAGCTAACACAAGTAAAATTGATTTCTGAGTCAACTTGGTCCAGAGATTGATGCTCAACAGCTAGGAATAATTTGGTCACTTCCTAAGCTCACTTGGCCTCTACCAAACTGGTTTGTTGCTTCTTAGAACACAAAGACATTGGTATAGAACTAAGAGTATATAATTAATCGGAGGTGGAATGGTGCCCATTAAGAGCATTGGCTCACTCTACACCCAAGAATCCTTGGAGATGAATAGGAGCTCATACTACATAGTGAATAGCCATATCGGTGGTGCCCTTAAAATAGCACAAAATATGTTTGACCACTTGCTAGTAATTCTCTTAAGGTTCTTACAGATGTTGAGAACACAAATTGAGATCAAAGGCAATATCTCAATGAGTATGAATAAGCTAGAGAAGATGTGGTGCTCCTTTTTCCGAATGTTGGCAATAGAAACCATCTCAGTAGCCTAGGTTACAAATTAAAACTAATTGCGGGCCATGAGGGGGTTAATTAATTAAAGTGACTGAGAAAAGAGAATATTATAAAGTCACTTTACTAAGAGAAAAGGTGACCCATGGTATTCGGAATCCGGATAGCCATCTGTATAAAGAAAAACAGGAGCTCATTCATGGGATATGATTGGATATTTAGTGAATTGTTTTACTGTGGGCTCTTGGAGCTTGGCATGAGGGTTTGTAACCCTGAGCATGGATCTTCTTTGGTGTTGCAGCGATACACCCTAGTTGATCAAGGTTAGTTTCGGTGTTGCAATGATACACCCTAGCTAGTTAATTTGAGGAGCCATCTAGGTTCTTCATTTGTGCATATCAAGAGGAATTGATTTGCACAAGTTTGGAAAAACCCAGATTTGTCTTGTAAAATAGATCAAGGATCTTCTATCAATAGCACCGGACAGGAAATCAATCACAAGCATTGAATCACCGTTGAAGATACTGTAACAAGAATTTCACTTTAAAAAGAAAAGACTTACCCCAATACTCCTAATTACCCATAAACTGACAGCCATCAAAAGTCCAACACCACTTTTGTTGAAAGCAAGGGACTCCTTAAAAATAATGCCAGCATATCCCAATGCAAACACCAATACCATTGCCAAATCCTGATTGGCAGCTACCCAAGAATGATTGATAGCCACTGCTCCAGCAGCTACAGAGGCAAAATAGTAAGAGCCTTCAATAAATCAGTCCTCTTCTTGTAATTAGCTTCAAAGTCTTGTGAACTGTTTTCATCCACTAAAAATAAAGGATCACCTGCTCCAGGAAAAGAAAGGGCTTCTACAACATGGTTGAAGAACGAAAGTGAAGAGGGAGAGACCTGACATTTGATCTTTCAGTGTCAAGTACTTCTTCCTTTCATCACTGTGAGCATGTCCATCATGAATTCAAGGACACGAAATTCTGATATCCTTTGTGACATGGAAAACAGGATTCCAAACGCTAAGAGCGACATCCACTAGTTCTTGTAAATATGGGCAATGAAACAGGATTCTTTTTAGATATTTGAGCAAAGACTAAACCTCTATAGAAGGGACTACATAAATCTGTGTGAATTCATTCAACAAGACAGAAAGGTCATTTGCTTGGACTAGTGGAAAGAACAGGAATTTGTTTTTTGTTGAGATCTTAACGCACAATACAAATGTCAGACGTGAAACAATATTGACATTTATAAGTTGTTTGAATGCTGACCTTAGTCCCAGTGGTACATAACACACATTGACTTCATCACTGAGTCCTAAATCTGTGAATTTGGATAGGGTTATCAATGTGTTGTCTGAGATAAGGATCAAACAATTTATTAGATGAATGAGGTTTGAGCTGAAACTGTTACATTTGTGGCGTTTAGCATGACTTTTCTGGAATAGCCTTGGGATATTCTAGTCATTATATAATAGTTCTGAAGGCATGCTACGAGTAACTGTGAGCAGATTATAGAAGAAGGGAACCTATGGAGTTCGTCCTATTGAAACAATAGACCCCTGTCCTCAAGTTCGACTGTGTAAATGATGAAATAGCAGAGAAATGCTCCCTTAGTGCTTCCTGATGTATACCAATTAATGAGCATTCAAGTGTTATTTCAAATATGAATCAAATTCGAAACAATGTCAAAATTTTCCAAATTTTCAAGAGAGCAGTGCTGTAAATGAAATTAAAGTTTAGATCCCAGCACACAATGGTCAAACTAGTGCCAAATAAACACATTACTGATGTTTAGTTATGACAGAAGACACCAGCCCCCAAGCATAAGACTATGTATGTAAAACAATGCATCCGCAATAACAATAAAATAGAAGATATATATTAGTTCCAGAACAAGAAAGTTGACATAACAATGATGCAATACTCCCCAAAGTTTGATCATTCATACGGTAACAATTGAGTAGACATTGTCTTAGTGTCCCAATAAAATACCAATCTTTGATGAGAATAATTTACATTTGAAACTGCACGTCAGGGGTAGCCCGAGTAGTTGGGGCTAATGGTGTTAATGCCGCCCACCTCAGTTCGAAGCCTAGCTGAACTGCCCAGTATGATTTGCAGGCTATTATATCAGGCCAAGGGGTTATAGTGGCAGCAGTACAATACAATCTCTGGGTGGCATGGATGATAGTGTGTTCTAGATACCAATATCTCCTTGTGCATGTATAATAAAAGGGAAATTACATTTGAAGCCAGCGATGTATCAAACTCAACTACACATGCTTGAAAGTAATCCTTTGAAGATTTTGAGTGATATAAACACAACCATTATGTATTAAGTTGAACCAAGCCTGCTTGAAAGCAGTCCTTCAGTGATTTCAATTGTTATTAACAAAATTTATGTCATCCTAAAGAATGGATGAATAAACTAGAAATTGTTATTCACCATCCTAACAAAACCATTGGTATTGAAGAAAAGGAGATGGGGAAAATTGTAGAAGAGCAGAACGACATTTTCCTGATTTGCCACCAAAATTACAGCTAGAATATAGAATAGACTTAATTATTTAGTTAGAATTAATGCCATTGGAATGAACCTTTTTTTTTTTGGGGGGAATGTCTGCAACATTCATATATGTGACACAGATGAAAAGATGGACAGCCAAGAATTACTTTTGTTTTGGCAGGTTACACTAGTCGTGTATGTTTATCAGCTCAATGAAGAGGGACCTGGTGAGGAAATAGAAGGCGAGGAGGCAATTTCTAGTTTTCAAGAATGGCTTCTTCCTGCAAAAGAATTTGATGGACTATGGGAAAGCTTAATTTATGACTCTGGTGTAAAACAACAGTTGCTGAGATATTCTGAAAGTGCTCTTCATTTCTCTGAGAAAGGGGTAAATCCATGTTTAATCTCATGGAACCGTGTCATTCTCTTGCATGGTCCTCCTGGTACAGGGAAGACCTCTTTGTGCAAAGCATTAGCACAAAAACTTTCAATTCGACTGAATACAAGATATTCTCAGTCACAATTGGTTGAGATTAATGCCCATTCACTCTTCAGCAAATGGTTTTCTGAGAGTGGTAAATTGGTGACAATGGCAGAGTGATGTTAATACCAGAGTGAGGATGTTATCATGTCAACCTGGGGACTCGCCACAAAGCCAGCACCCAGATTTGCAAAAGTTTTTGGTGTGAATAATGCAGTTAAGAAACCGTTGAACATTACACTCCAAGGCATAAATAGGAAGGGGAAGGTGACCCTTGAAAAAAAATAAAAAGAATCAAGGTGCCATCACACCCTAATATGCCAGCAAGAGATCATCCATAATGATCACTAATCTAACTAGACTAGCCCAAATATAACAAGGCAAATTCTTCGTCGTCCAATTATAAATTGACTTTTGAAGCAAGATGTGTACCCTCCAGCCATTAGACTAGATCTGCAATCATACTAACGCTGAGAACAGCAAAGAAAATGGCAGCAGACCTACTTGCTGGTTTCAATTGGCCAGTTACTCTTGTCTTGTCAGTCCTCTTTCAAATTTTAAAAGATAAATCGAGAACAACTCTGCTCTGCAACAATATCAATGCCTGGTAAGACTTGAGGGAGAGAGGAGAAGCAACTGTTTCCTTCCCCTTCTGAATTCAATGATTCCAATTTGCAATCATAAAAACTGTGGTCTTTACCACAAGTCTATATATTATTGCACCTTTGAACTTGAGGGGGGGACTTGAACCTTCAATTGAAATGACATTATTGTGGTAGTTTGTAATCAACCAGCATTATTGATACTGGAGAGGCCTAGTCAATCTGAGCAGGTTTTCATGATTTCTAGAAATAGCTAACTATGGTAAACATTTAAGAGGACACAGTAAGGGATCAAACAGCAATGGTTGCTATAGTGACCAAGAATATCCGTATCGTTTGCTGAAGAAAAGTAAAAACAACACCATCATCATTTGCCATAGCAACAAACACAGCTGTGCAGTTCATTTTAGAAGAGATGTATCCAATATGCATTTAGCATGCCTAGAAGTATCCCATACACATTTAAACCTAGATTTATGCAGTGTACATGAGATAACTGAAAAGAACACTGGAAAGTCGAAGACTACAACTTGATGATATCCGAGTCCTCTAAGTAGAAAGACAGTTTGGACTGCAAGAAAAAGTACACATATGTGAGCTCATACAGCAAAATTCGAATGCTTCATCCATGTAGACGTGAACGTAAGAACATAGGCAGACCATTACAAGTGTCAATGTTGTCAATTTAATGATAGTGAAGACCAAGCCCCCCGTAACTTCTGATTCTGATAATTGTAGATTGTTAATGAGAATGGCTATCATGGGAGGATTGAGGGGACTTACAGACAAATGCAAAGACCACATATACAGAAACCAGTAAGACAATTATCATAATTAAAATACACTTGGATTTGAGATATAAAACTTAATGCATGTGGAGGAATGAAAACTGCAGAGATGTATTCACAGTTGATCAATCTGTGTCTATAGGTTGCTCACCTTTCTTCCTCGTTGGAACTTGCTAATTTTGTGGGCATCATGAGAGGATCTCATTTACTTGTTAATCTCCATTCTACATAAATAAAAGAAAATGCACTCTTTATCATGTGCATAGAGATACATATGCGTTGATGAGATCAGGTGGTCACAGTTGTGAGCATTATTAATATCTAGATTCTGGCATGATCACTTTAGTAACATGACAGAGCATATTGTAGCCACAAGTGCTGGTCAAGTCAGGTAGCTATCTGAAGAGCTGGTGTGGGTTTTGTGACAACCAGATAACATTACTGATTGTTAAAGCTAGAATTCCTGTGTTTATTCTAGGGCCAAGGCTCACATGCTTACTTTCCTGACTTGTGGACTACTGTAATTTGTTATGTATTGCCTGTATGACAGCAATTAAAACATTTGGACATGTTGATAAATAGCTAACATGACATTGAGATTTGCTAGTGCTAGTGGGGGCTATGGTGTTGAATATCTAACCCATGGTAAGCACATAATCATATCCTGCTACAAAATTTTAATGCCAGTCCACTGTGCTCTACAATATCAAGAACCCTAGAAAAATAATAACATGACTCCTGCGATTTAAGCACAATTCCTATTCTCAATTTTGTATAATTACATCTCTGGACTTGGTATAAATAATTGGATCACAGTGCGAGTAGATTAGAATGTGATTTGGTTCGAGAATGTCATTAGCAGCACTTATGATTGTAGATAGTTGTCCAGGACTTTACTTCAGATAAGATAGACATTTTTGTGGTAGGCCTGCTAACCAGACAGAAAACTTTATGTTTTGAGACACTCCATGAAGGCATATGTCAACTCTCGACAGGTTACACAACACCATATTTCCCCAAATTTTGTAATTTGGGGAGATGATTCTACTTTCTTTCAAACAAAGCCACCTTTGACAAAGGCAGATCGAGAAATATAAAATTGGTGATTTTGCTTCATCTATCATAACATTAGATATATCTGGTATTTTTTTTCCAAACCCCATCCATATTCCAGTAACCTTAACAGGGTTACATGACTGACCTTTGAAATTGTTTAAGGACTCAAACAGTTTAAAGCAAAATAGGAACCAATATGGTTTTGTAACAACGGTTATCTTTATCAGCCCTTGTTTCCATTTTCCTTTCAAGCAATGCCATGATACACAAACTACAGTACTGTGGCCTAGAATTACAAAGTCAGTTAAAAAGAAACTGCTCCAACAACCATAACATAGCATGTGTTTCAGATATCTTCTCTACAAACTCCTTCAAATATTAGACCCATTCTGTGCAAAATATGAATTTGTTCATAAATTTCCTTTCCAACATGCTAAACTTGTGAATTTATCTGTATTGTCTAAAACCTTGCTTTTTAATGGCATTTGAAGCACAGATATTAAGTTTCAGATCATGTTGCTAAAACATTGACAACTTCTCTTTTATATAAGATTATTTTAGAATATACTTCATCACGCTGTCAACAAATTCTTCGGTGGGGAGGAAAAATTCCTTGATGTACAGTCTATAGAAAGTATGCAGAGAACATTTGATTGTATAGACTTCTACTGAGCCACATGTTCCAACTGCAAACTTTTACCTGGGATATGGAAGAATATGGAAGAGAATTATGTCAAATATGCTTAATGACGATAACCATATCAGATATCCTGCACCGAGCAGAAGTGAACTGCAACTTGTGATAGGTATCAGTAGGAATATATGAGCTATGGTTTGAGCTCAATTACTGCATATTCTAGGTTGCTAAATGATTGTGTTTCCAACATTGGGTTAGTTTCCATTACACCAAATAAAAGGCGTCGAGCTAACCATCATGATTTGCCCCACAAAGATTGTAAAGAAAATCTGAAGACAGCAATTTGGATAGCTAAGATCAACCCTTAAAAGCCTTGCTTCAAGCAACATTCAGTTCAAGCAAATAAAATAACATCAGAATTAAGAACATCAAATTGCAATTTCACACATCGCGTCATCGAGACCTATCCTGGCTACCCAATTCTGCTAACAGGTCACAGCCTCGGCGCAGGGCTCGCCATATTGGTATCCGCTACGATCTAGGAGAGCTCAAGCACCGTTATTCCTGTAATTGGGTTTGGAGCTCCTGGCACTAAAGAACCATTGGAGAAGAGGTCTTTGTCCCTCAGGGCCGCAGATGAGGGCAAGGTCTTTGTTATTGCCAATGAATGGGATGAGATTACCAGGAGTCAATGGGCGGGCCAGCTTGGTATTCTGTGCCTTTATCATACAGTCGAACCCCAGGCTTGTGCAGCCTGTTTTTCTAATGGTTCCTCGAATTCTCCATTATTTCTGGATATCCACAGAGAAGATACAGTTGTTAAAGAGGGGCCAGGAAATAGTATGCTTTCAGTGGATGATTGCATGACATGTTTCATGGAGACTCATGTCCTGAAACGCCTGATTGCACTAGTGCAATGGGGAGATAAGCCCATCTGCGAACAGAGAGTTGAAGCTTCTGGTTCGTTATATTTAGATTTGGATTGGCAAAGCTAGATGTGCAGAAATATTCCAACTCATGGTAAACCGATTCTGCACTGTAATACAATTCCTACTGGGAACTAAAAACAACAGAACATCCTCCCGTGCACAGCCCTTATACGACACACACATCGAGTAACCAGACCCTCGGCTCCCGTTTTAGGCATATGCATGTCGAGTATCGATCCATCTGCTCGGTCTGCAGTTTGAAATTTTCGATTATTTGTTTCTGATTCGGAAGGATGGCCACCAGGGTGAATCCGCCTAACGGAGTGTTTGTGGAGGGGAAACACTACTATTCGATGTGGCGCAACATATTCGAGTTAGACGCCAAGTATATTCCCATCAAACCTATTGGGAAGGGCGCCTATGGAATTGTTTGCTCGGCCAGAAACGCAGAGACCAACGAGAAAATTGCCATCAAGAAGATCATCAATGCATTCGAGAACCAGACCGATGCGAGGAGGACGCTCAGGGAAATCAAGCTTCTCAGGCTGTTCGCCCATGATAATATAATTGCCTTGAAGGATATCATGACCCCTGTTACTAGAACTAATTTCAATGATGTTTATCTGGTCTATGATCTTCTGGACACTGACCTACACCAGATCATCAAGTCTTCTCAGGTCCTCACTGATGATCATTGCCAGTACTTCATCTATCAGGTAGAGAAAAGAAGGAAAACTATCTGTTTTTGCCCATTTGTACAGATTGGATTTTGTGTCAATTGCTGCTTGTGGGATTGTGCTTTTGTAAAGGGCTTATGTATATGTCATACATATAGGGGCTTCATACATAATAGATGTAGAAGAACACAAACCCACAAAATTATGGTTGCATGAGCTCCTGAGTTGATTAGGCCCTGGTATGCATCGGGTATAAAAATTAACTGTCTATTCACTTGATGAGTCCATGGGGAGTGACCACCTGGATGTTGGGAGGAAGCAGAAATCAGTGAGACTCCCCTGAACTTTGTTTGCCCCAGTGGACTGATGGGGATTCATATCTGATTTAGACAACTTGATGGGTATTTTGATTTACCCAGTTGCTTGGATCTGGCAATGAGAAGAGTGCTGCATGTGAACAACATATTGATGTTCGGATATTTAGTCTCCAATGTCTTTTTCGGTTCCATAATGATGGCCACATGCACAAAATGGATCTTATTGTTTAGGGGTGAGAATCCAAAATGTGAATCTGAGCTACAGTGGAGACGTGCATTGAATCCATAATGTGAATGGAGTGGCTTAAAACATGACTAGATTGTTGTTAGAAGGAGCGTGCATACCTTGAAAAAGGTTTTAAAATAAAAGTCCAAGGAGTTTTTTTTTCTTTTTTTTCTTTTTTGAGCTTAAAATAATTAGAAGAGGAAGTAAAATTATATTAACAATTTGAGAAGGAAGCCAAAATAAGGGTCCATAGGTCCTAGAGGTTGAACTTGGCTCTGATACCACGTGTAAGAACCCGATTCCTATTATTAGAGCCTTATTCTATTATACACTAACAGAGCTATTATACTGTTGATTTGCAAGTAATAAAAGAAGCTTCCTGACCTTCTCGCAAAATTTTAAACATTCAACATCTAATCATTTTATCATAAACAACATAAATTAAGATGAGCATTCCATTGATATCAACTTGATAAGAGTAGTTCATGGAGAAATACCTGCTCCGGCGGTTGATGATGATACCTTTGTCGGATAGCTCCAGCTGACAACTCCTTCTCACCGACCCAACCGGATTTACCACCCAGCC
>APFE031349826.1:0-39904 GCA_000404065.3 Pinus taeda
GGGAGGGATGGGAAGGAGGATGTACACAGGGAAGAGAGACAGGGGGAAATAATAGGAGGGGGAAGGGGGAGAGAGCAATTTAGGGAAGATTGGGGGATGTCGCCAAGGGATCGAATGATAGATGAAGAGTCTAAGGTAGAAGTAATAGGGATGGACGAAGCCATGCATGAAATAGATGAAATATCATGCGAAAAACCAGATATAGGAGAAGAGAGAGGAGGAGATGTAAATAACATACCCGAAGACAAGGAGAACTCCTTCGCAGGTCTAGTGCTGGCAGGAGGAGGAGGTGAAGGTGAGACAACAGGATGCTTATCAGGGGCCTCCTTTGCAGATATACCCTGAAGGGCTTCTGTGTCTCCATCGATGTTATCAGGTACCGTGGATTCATCCCACCGAGAAGGGTCTCCATTGAGCTTCGCAGCTCCCAAACTCTGATCAACCCCCCTGTTCTTATGCAAAAGACGGAAATCCCTGTAGAGATGTCCAACTTTGTGGCATCTGCAGCAGCGATACGGGATGCCTTCGTAGTCAATGATTTTCTTACAAGATGTGTCCCTCCATTGTATAGTAATGTACTCCTACAGGCCTCCCCTAGTATCAAGATTTACTAGAATGTGAGCATATGCTATCATGCCCGTGAACTGATAAGACTTATCATATTCCATGTAGGTGCTGAGAGTGTTGCCAATCCTCCTGAAGATGTCTTCAGACCAATATTGTAATGAGAGGCCTCGGAGCCTAATCCATACCAGTCCAATGCCAATTTGCTCAGTCTCTGGATCAAATAGAGGGGTCCATCGCTTCAGGAGTACAGGGGCGTGTTTAAAGTGCCAGTAGGGGGATAAGACCCAATTTTTGTGGTCGGCATGAGCGAATCTGAACGTGAATCATTCTCTCACAAAATTCCGTAAGAAGGGGATGTCAACCAGATGGTGACCCCATACCTCCCCCGCCCAAAGCTTCAAACGGGCTGCTGAGTAGTTCCAGCCTCTGATGTGACCAACCAAAACCCTGTCTGCGAAATCCATAGTCTCTCCCCACTGAATGTCCTCTTCTAACCTCAGGAAGATATCATTCGCCCTAGATTTGAAACACTTGTACTTCTTCTTGGTCCCCTGAGGAGGAGGCGGATGCTGTGATCGATCCGGAGCGGGGTCAAAGTGATTAGGGGGAGGGTTAGGATTAGACGAGGAGGGGGGAGACTCCCGACAGAGGTAGGTAGAGAACTCGTAAGTGGTGGGACAACAGAGAAACATCCAGATAGAGGTGCGAAGGATACCTGTGGGTTTATACTGGATGTACCTGTGGATACTGATAGAGGGGGCAACTGTCAGGTCAGTTCATCAGTAACTAGGGGAGCCAAACTAGGGTTAGGATTCAGGCAGTCGAAGATAAATCCCAGGGAGGCAGGGGAAGTCGCGGGGGTAGACAGCGTAGGCCAGGTAGGAGGGTCATCCGGCAAGATCACAAGGAGCGTATGAGACGGTTCAACCAAAGAATAACCAGGGCTATTAACGCTAGACGCCGCAGGAAATGAGGAGCGCCAGATGGGAACCCCTTCCAGGGGGTCAGCACAGTAATCCACGACATCAATGTCATCCATGTCAGCAACTATTCTTGGAACAATGGACACCTCGGAACAATGGGTAGCGGAGAGAGAGCGAGATAACCCTGACCTAACTACCAAAATACCAGGTGAAGACCACAGATAGAGACTGTCAGCGAAAAATAGAAAGTATAAGCCACCCACCAGTCTGGCAGCTCCAAACTCAGGTAAAGGTAATAAAATCACAGCAGAGGGTATCGAAGGAAAAATAAACCGCAGCAAGGGGAAGAATTGTCATACAGGGAAACGATGGTCCTCCATGGTTCTGTTGTCTGCAGAGATCGCAAACCCTAGCCGTAACCTTCGCACGCCTTATCCATCCTCTCTCACAACTCATCTTCCACCATTTTCCATACTATTAGTTCAACAACCTAGTGATATAACCCAGGTCTTCAACCAAAACAAATTTATTATTATTTGTTGTAACTGTTAATTTTTATATTTATTTTCATCATTAAAAAAATTTAAAATAAAAATACTAACGACAAGAATTTGGTTTCATTTTTTACTTCAACATGTGGGGGCGTTACATATTCATGTGACCGAAAATATTAATTAAAAGAAAAACAAACCAACCTATATCAATTTTTAGGTTGAATTTATAAACCATCTAAACTCATCATATTTATTTTACTATAATATTTAATGGTGTTATTGTAAATAAAGTATATTTAATATTTCATTAAATAATAAAGATAAGTCCTTAATATGTCGTGTTTCTATTTAGTAGCTTGCATGCTTTATTGAAAAAAATAATCAATAATTTGCAATAATATCGAATTATTTTTACTGATAATTTTAAAAAAAAGTGATATACATATCATAGAGAGAGAAAGAACATTAGTTTAATTATAATTCTATTAAATGTAATGTTAAATAAATAAAAATTTTTTACATAATAAGATTCATAATATTTTGGGACATCACAAATTTTATTTACAAATGAATTGAATTAAAATAATTAAAATTGTACTTTATTTTAAATTAAAAGAAAATTATTTCTAATATAATAGACTAACAATAAGTACAAGGTTATAGAGTGTGTACCTATTCGGTCAAGAAATTAATGAGTATAAAAATGTTATGAAATAAAATTAAAATAAATTATTTTGATTTTGAAATGAGTTATGGTTTTTGGGGAAATGTTATTGAGAAGTCATGGTAATGGCCCATGGTATTGTAACAAACTAGGATAACAATAAACACAAAGTTATAGATTCTGTACCTATTTGGTCAAGAACTAGGAAAGTATAAAAATATTATGGAATACAATAAAAATAAAAAATAAAAATATTTTGAAATGAATTATGGTTTTTGGGCAAGTGCTATTGATAAATTATGGTAGTTTCCCATAATATTGTACAAACCCGATAAACAATAAACACAAAAATTTTGATTGTATAATATTTTCCTCATCTTGACTGGGATTAGGATTCCTTTGATTCTGCCTATCTGAAAGACTCTTGATAATCGTTTCTTGCTCCAATCGTAAACTTTCATTGTTTGCTCGAAAGTTCAACATCTCTGCTAGTAAAGTTCAACATCTCTGATAGTAGTCGTTGGACTGTTTCTAGTATTGTTTCCAATAGTGCAACATTTTCTGGGTTATGTCCAATTGTCCCTCTATAGGGGGCATATCCTACTCCTCGTCTCATAATGCATCAACCCTCTTCCTCTGTGTATCGTAATTACTTTTTTTATTCAATAATCTTCCTTTCAGGCCTCAATGTAGCAACCTTAGGGCTCTGATACCACTTGTCACACCTACATGACCTAAGTATAAGGTAATGAAAGAAAATTTACATTCATACTACCTTTTAACTCCCTACATCATCCAAATTACCATAAAGTTCTATTCAATATAATTGCGGAATTAACTCAAGCAATACAATCATGCCATAAGCATTTGATTAATTCCATAGATAAGTATGATTATGGCACAAACATTTAATTGGAATAAACCTGGCAGAGATTACAAATCTAAGTTTGGATTTCATGCTATATTTCCTTAAAATTGTTATGATATTTAACCATGGTAATACCTATATGTGCTCATCTTTAATTCAGATGGTTCTCAAACCCTCAAGGTACCCTCCAGGTGCATGTTGATCCACAATCCACTTGGAAGCCTTTCCATATTGTTTCCCCGAGGAAGCCCATCAGATGCTCGAGAGGCAAGACATGAGGGTTAGGGTACCTTCCTACATGGTTCATCATTGACCATCCTCATTCTCATTCCTTGCATCTGGAGAAATGAGCTTGACTCTTCCCTGGTTCTGTTATTCTCCACTGGGAAAATCGGTATGGTTGTACTGTTTTAGGTTCATGGTGAGCTTTCCTTGTTGCTCAATGGTCAGTACAAGGCATTGCCACTGCTTAGCACTCAGCCTACCCCCATCGGCCCACCACACTTGTAGAAAAATCTAGTAATCCTCATTCACTTACTAATTTTTTGTCTTTTCTGTGGCATTGGAGGCGAATATATATATTAATATATTTTTCCTTCTATTTGTAGGTTACCCATCGGGGTTTCATGATTGTTTAAATACCGTTACGTATTTGGGGTGCCATGCATGATTGTTTAACTCAACAATGCTTTTACCAACCGTAACAGATTTTACATCTTATTATCAACAACATTGTCTATAGTTTTACGTTAACAAGGATTGACATACTTGAAAATACAAATTGTTGGTCTGTACCAACCATTAAACCTTTACTGCTAGCTAACTTCCATATAAGAAAGAACTTCAAGAAATATTTTTTAAAGAAACAATCAAACCTTTATTTCTTTCTATTCATAAATTAGTTGAGAGTGTCACACATTATTATGAACTTATTGTATTGTAAGAAACAATGAGTAATGTACTTATCTAAAATTCCTTAGAAGATTAAGAGTTTCGAACTAGAATGAGACTAGTCCGCCTTTCCAATGGAACTCGTAATTGTGTCCACATTCCCCCCCCCCAGCAAAAGTTTCGCACAATTATATACAACTTGTCAAGGTTAGGCTTCTAAACATCACGACGTGAGTCCAATCTGGATCTTCTCAGAAATCAATCTGACTTGAGAAATTTCCACTCATCCAAACGAACTCTGGAAATACTTCTACTTTTCATGTATCCTTCTTCTTCAGTTGATTCCTCCTTATGGTAGGCAACATCCAATTCGTCCCTCACGAGCCTTTTTATCCTGAGGACTTAGAAGAAAGGAATTGAATAATAACTGCCTTCATCTGTTTTCCAAAACTTTCTTTAGAATATTCTCGAATCTTCATTATATTTTGAGTCTAGAAATTCCTTATTATTTTTTGTAACTGTTCATTTTTATAATTATTTTCATAATTACAAAGATTTAAAATAAAAATAATAACAACAATAATTTGATTTCATTTTTTACTTCCACATGTGGGAAGTTACATATTTACATGACCAAAAATATTAATTAAGAAAAAAACTAACCAACCTATATTGATTTTGAAGTTGAATTTATAAACCATTTAAACTCATCATATTTCTTTGACTATAATATTTAATAGTTTTATGTAAATAAAGTAATATATAATAATTTAATTAAATAATAACATAAAGTGTAATATGGTGTGTTTCTATTTATACTTCCATCTTATCCAAAAAAGATAATTGATATTTAAGATATAATATCAATATTTTTGCTGATAAATAATATATATAATAATACTATATATATATATATATATATATATATATTAAATTCAATCGGATTTATATATTTAAAATTTTATTCACAATTTACGTTAAAGAATTTATTTTAAACTAAAAGAAAATTATTTCTAATATAATAGACTAACAATAAATACAATGTTATAGAGTGTGTACCTATTCGGTCAAGAAATTAGCGAGTATACAAATGTTATGAAATAAAATTAAAATAAATTATTTTGATTTTGAAATGAGTTATGGTTTTTGGGGAAATGGTATTGACAAGTCATGGTAATGGCCCATGGGATTGTAACAAACTGGTATAACAATAAACACAAAGTTATAGATTGCGTAGCTATTAGGTCAAGAATTAGGTAGGTATAAAAATATTATGAAATAAAATTAAAATAAATATTTTGATTTGAAAATAAATTATGGTCTTTGGGAAACTGGTATTGATAAGTTATGGTAGTTGCCCATGATATTGTACAAACCTGATAAACAATAAACACAAAAATATAGATTGTATACCAATTTGGTTAAAAGATTAGTGAATAAATAAAAAACATATCGTAACAATGTAGCTTCTATCTTATAAATTAATTTTAAAATAATAATATATATATAAATATATATATATATATATATATATATATAATATATATATATATATGAATACTTTACTTTCAAAATTTAAGTGTGCACACCACTCATTATAGCAATAAATAAAACTAAATACACTAATTATATCCCTTTTATAACCATAAATGAAACTAAACCCACTAATTATATATTTTTTAAATATATGTTTTAGTTAATAGGTTAATCTTTATTTTATTATTTAAAAATAAAGATTAGGTCCATCTTTATTTTATATAGATAAGAATAATACAGTTTTTATTTTAATTTAAAATACAAGAATTGTTGTTGAAAACCTACTTTTCTGTTTACTATTTAGTATAAGTAGTTGAATATTCTCAACAGAAAAACAAATTGATTTTGTATTAACAAACATCTGCCTTGAAAGTTATATAGTGTTAATGGTGACTTGCGAGTGCTACAAATAGAGAACTCCCTTGGGTAGCTAGTGATCGAGCAGAGAACTGTCTTGGTAGCTTGGGATACTGAAGCTCTGTGAGAAGAGAACTGTCTTGGGTAGCTCGTGATACAGAAGCTCTGTAAGTCTATAGCTGGAAACAACATATTGGAAATCATTTGCAAGACATGGGTGATCTTGACAGGTCAACTGGTGGAAAAGCTTTTAATGGAACTCCAAGGATACGTGGGAGGGCTGGTCCAAGTCAAGATATGGATCCTCATAATGTAACTGAACGGGTGAGAAAATATTCTATTTTTCCTCTCAAATATTTTAGTCTCGAGCAGGTTTTGACCTTTTTTGCTAATTATCTGGCAGGAACGGAGAGACAAAATTGGACAAAACTTGAAAAATTTGCATGAGCTTGTTCCAAATGCTAATAGGGTAAGTAAAAGAGGAATTCCTAAATAAGGTATAGCAAAAGAGGCATTCCTAAATATTCCTAAAGAGGAATTTAGTGATTGTTTTTTTTCAAGTATTCGTGATTTATATGTGTAATAGAATAGCAAATCCGTGATGATAAGAGCATACCCTGATGATCTCGAAATGTATTTGTGGATGAAAACTGTAGCTCTTAGTACTAAGCTCTTAATGCTTTTCATAATTTCAGCCCTAGCTTTTTCGTAGTTCCCCTTTGGAATGAGAACGCCCATGGTGAATGAGCTTATATGAATCGCGAATCAAATTTGATTAGAAATGCTGGGTGATTGACAAGGAATTAAGATGGGCAATGTGCTTAATCCTTCCATGATAAGTAAGAAGAAAAGGGGGGAGAGAGGACATCCCTGTCTGAGTCTTCTTTCCGATAGGAAGAAAGATGTGGGTTCTCTATTTATTAAAACACTGTAGGGTACATCTTTTATGCAGCACATGATCCACTTGATATATAAATGAGGAAAGCCTAAGTGAGTCAATAGTAGTCTAATGTAGAGCCAATTTGTGCGATCAAAAGCCTTTGAGAGGTCCACCTTCAATATCATACCTTTTTGCTTCTTGGCCTGCATAGTATGCAGGAGCTCCTTAGCAGTGGATATCACCTCATGTATCTGACTATTCTGAAGAAAAGAAAATTGTTCTACGGATATATGTCTGGACAGGATTGGATTCATATGATTTGCGATGATCTTTGCAATGACTTCATCATAAAAGTTGTAATCGAGGCTACTCCTGTTTTCTGGATGACCCTGGTTTCGATACCGAAAGGTATTCTAAACAGGCTTCAAAGTATATGCTGCAGATTCTTATGGAGGGGTAATCAATTGGGCAAAATCTTCGCGTGGGTCAGTTGGCACAAAATTTCCAAACCAAAGAGATGGGTTGGATGGGGAATTAAACGACTAGATCTATTTTCAAAAGCTTTGGCTGCAAAACTTGGCTGGCACCTTATCACTTCCAACAGTCTTTGGGCTCGGGTAAGAAGAAAAGGGGGGAGAGAGGACATCCCTGTCTGAGTCCTCTTTCCAATAGGAAGAAATATGTGGGTTCTCCATTTATTAAAACACTGTAGGGTACATATTTTATGCAGCACATGATCCACTTGATATATAAATGAGGAAAGCCTAAGTGAGTCAATAGTAGTCTAATTTAGAGCCAATTTGTGCGATCAAAAGCCTTCGAGAGGTCCACCTTCAATATCATACCTTTCCTATTCTTGGCCGGCATAGTATGCAGGAGCTCCTGAGCAGTGGCAATCGCCTCATGTATCTGCCTATTCTGAAGAAAAGAAAATTGTTCTACGGATATATGTCTGGACAGGATTGGCTTCATACGATTTGTGATGATCTTTGCAATGATCTTATACAAGAAGTTGCAAAGTGAGATGGGCCGAAAATCATTGAAAGAGGATAGGAGATCAGATTTCAGGATGAGGGCTATGAAGGTCGATTTGATTGCCGAGGGTAATTTGCCCTTTTTCCTGCAGTCCTCCATAATCTTGAGGAGATCATCCCACAGGATATCAAAAAAAGCTATATAGAATTCTATGGTCCATCCATCAGTTCTGGGGCTCTTATCTTTCTTGAACCATTTTAGAGTTGGTTCCAGCTCTTCCTTTGTCACTTCCATCATTAGATTCTCCCAATCTTCCTGCTGCGCAAACCTGGGAAAGTGTTCTGCCACCCACATAATTTCCAAGATGTTCACCTCTCTAGGTGCCTTGTAGATGTTGTAGAAATGCTAATTGGCCAATCTGGCTAAGTCTTGCTGTGTAGTAGCCAATTGTCCCTCTGCATTTCGAAGTTCCCAAATAGTATTTATAGCTTTTCTTCCATTAGCAAATTTGTGGAAAATTTTTGTATTGTTATCTCCTTCAGTAAGCCATATTGCCCTGCTTCTGAGTCTCCAACTCTCCTCCCTTTCTTTCAGGATATGAGATCGCTTCAAGACAAGGGAGCTATAAAGGTCTTTATATTCTTGAGATAAGAAAGTGGCATTAGATGAGTCCTCAAAAGAGGCAATGGCCAGTTTTGCCTCCCTCAAAAAATTTTCATCATTTATCCGTTTCTGATGTGCCCACCTTCTTGCCATCCTCTTGAGATCTTTCAATTTCTTGATGAAGCCACCAGTATGATTCTCACATTCCAAGATGGGGTTGGATTGCCAGAAATTTGTTACTAAATTAATATAGGAGGGGTCCTTTGACCAGGACGCATTGAACTTGAAAGGACTTATGATTTTCTCGTTAGTGTCTACCAATTCCAATAAAATAGGTTGATGATCTGAAATACCTCTAGTACCCACCACTGCCTAATGCGCGAATGAGAGGTTAGGAAGGCTTCCTTAATAAGGAATCTGTCTAGTCTTCTTGCAAGGCTGTGATCACCACTGTGATTATTAGACCAAGTATACTGAATCCTCGTGGATGGTATGTCAACCCACTGATGCTATTCTAGTAAGGCAGAGATGGTGTCCGAGAGTCCATCAACTTGAGCCGAGTGTCCCCAGGATTCATTGAATCCCAGCGAAAAGTTCAAGTCCCCTCCTAGTATGATATTTTCAGCTTGCATGAAGTCAGAGTTGAGGAGGGACCTCCAAAATTTCGCCCTGTCCATACATGGACCATAGAAATTCATAACACAGATTGCAGATTCCAGTGAGCGGGCAAAAATGTCCATGCCCATAAAACCTCTGCCTCCTTATATATTCCCGAGATCGATTGATTTGTTGCAGAAACAAATAACAATACCTCCAGATCTCCGCGATGCATCCAGAGTGTGGAAAGTCCAGTTCGACAGCCAAGAGTTAAGAGTAGAAATAACCGTTACACCTGGGGAAAGGGATTCTTGTAGAAAGATGATGTCCAACTCAGAAGAAGTGAGTAGTCTCCTAAGAGCTAGCTTTTTGGGCTGGCTAGCAAACCCTCTGTAGTTAAAGGATAAGATCTTCATGGAGGGTGAGACTGAGGGCCATTCCTAGCTCTAAGGGCCCTATCAATGGTTGGCTGGCGACCGAGAGCAAATTCTTCTCCAGAAGTGTGACTGGCTTTAGAGAGTTATGATGGGTGACCCCTGGACGATTTCAGGGAGGAGGGAGGGAGCACCGGGTCTAGCCCAATAGCATCGAAACCCTTATTCTTTCATCTCGAGCAAAGAGAGTACCGGGGGGAGACAAGGGGGGAGGGAAGGGGGAGGGATGGGAAGGAGGATGTACACAGGGAAGAGAGACAGGGGGCAATAATAGGAGGGGGAAGGGGGAGAGAGCAATTTAGGAAAGATTGGGGGATGTCGCCAAGGGATCGAATGATAGATGAAGAGTCCAAGGTAGGAGTAATAGCGATGGGTGAAGCCATGCATGAAAGAGATGAAATATCATGCGAAAAACCAGATATAGTTGAAGAGAGAGGAGGAGATGTAAATAACATACCCGAAGACGAGGAGAACTCCTTCGCAGGTCTAGTGCTAACAGGAGGAGGAGGTGAAGGTGAGACAATAGGATGCTTATCGGGGGCCTCCTTTGCAGATATACCCTGAAGGACTTCTGTGTCTCCATTGATGTTATGAGGTACCGTGGATTCATCCCACCGAGAAGGTTCTCCACTGAGCTTGGCAGCCCCCAAACTCTGATCAACCCCCTTGTTCTTACGCAAAAGATGGAAATCCCTGGAGAGATGTCCAATTTTGTGGCATCTGCGGTAGCGATACGGGATGCCTTCGTTGTCAATGATTTTCTTACAAGATGTGTCCCTCCACTGTATAGTAATGTACTCCTACAGGCCACCCCTAGTATCAAGATTTACTAGAATGTGAGCATATGCCATCATGCCTATGAAGTAATAAGACTTATCATATTCCATGTAGGGGATGAGAGTGTTGCCAATCCTCCTGGAGATGTCTTCAGACCAATACTGTAATGAGAGACCTCGGAGACTAATCCATACCGGTCCAATGCCAATTTGCTCAGTCTCTGGATCAAATAGAGGCGTCCATCGCTTCAGGAGTATAGGGATGTGTTCAAAGTGCTAGTAGGAGGATAAGACCCAATTTGTGTGGTCGGCACGAGCGAATCTCAACGTAAACCATTCTCTCACAAAAGTCTGCAAGAAGGGGATGTCAACCAGATGGTGACCCCATACCTCCGCCGCCCAAAGCTTCAAACAGGCTGCCAAGTAGTTCCAGCCTCTTATGTGACCAACCAAAACCCTGTCTGCAAAATCCATAGTCTCTCCCCACTGAATGTCATCTTCTAACCTCAGGAAGATATCGTCCGACCTAGATTTGAAACACTTGTACTTCTTCTTGGTCCCCTGAGGAGGAGGCGGATGCTGTGATCGATCCGGAGCGGGGTCAAAGTGATCAGGGGGAGGGTTAGGGTTAGACGAGGAGGGGGGGAGACTGCCGAGAGAGGTAGGTAGAGAACTCGTAAGTGGTGGGACAACAGAGAAACATCCAGATGGAGGTGCGAAGGATACCTGTGGGTTTATACTGGATGTACGTGTGGATACTGATAGAGGGGGAAGCTATCAGGTCAGTTCAGGCTAGGTAGGAGGGTCGACCGACAAGATCACAGGGAGCATATGAGACGGTTCAGCCAAAGAATAACCAGGGCTATTAACGCTAGATGACGCAGGAAATCAGGAGCGCCAGATGGGAACCCCTTCCAGGGGGTCAACAGAGTAATCCACGACATCAATGTCATCCATGTCAGCAACTATTCTCTGAACAATGGACACCTCGGTACAGTGGGTAGCGGAGAGAGAGCTAGTTAACCCTGACCTGACTGCCAAGATACCAGGTGAAGGCGACAGATAGAGACTGTCGGCGAAAAATACAAAGTATATGCCCCCCACCGGTCCAGCAGCTCCAAACTCAGGTAAAGGTAATAAAATCACAGCAGAGGGTATCGAAGGAAAAATAAACCGCAGCAAGGGGAACAATTGTCATACAGGGAAACAGTGGTCCTCCATCGTCCTGTTGTCTGCAGAGATCACAAACCCTAGCCGTAACCTTCGCACGCCTTCTCCATCCTCTCTAACAACTCATCTTCCGCCATTTTCCATAATATTAGTTCAACAACCTAGTGATATAACCCAGGTCTTCAACCAAAGGAAATTCGTTATTATTTGTTGTAACTGTTAATTTTTATATTTATTTTCATCATTACAAAAATTTAAAATAAAAATACTAACGGCAAGAATTTGGTTTCATTTTTTACTTCAACATGTGGGGGCATTACATATTCATGTGACCGAAAATATTAATTAAAAAAAAAACAAACCAACCTATATCAATTTTTAAGTTGAATTTATAAACCATCTAAACTCATCATATTTATTTTACTATAATATTTAATGGTGTTATGTAAATAAAGTAATATATAATATTTCATTAAATAATAAAATAAAGTGTAATATGTTGTGTTTCTATTTAGTACTTGCTTCTTATGAAACAAATAATCAATAATTTGCAATAATACCAATATTTTTACTGATAATTTAAAAAAAAATGTATATACATATATAGAGAGAGAAAGAACATAGTTTAATATAATTTATATTAATGTAATGTTAAAAATAAATATAAAAATTTAACATAATAAGATCTTCATAATATTTTGGGACATCACAAATTTTATTTAGAAATGAATTGAATTAATATAATTAAAATTTTACTTTATTTTAAATTAAAAGAAAATTATTTCTAATATAATAGACTAACAATAAGTACAACTTACAAGGTTATAGAGTGTGTACCTATTCGGTCAAGAAATTAATGAGTATAAAAATGTTATGAAATAAAATTAAAATAAATTATTTTGATTTTGAAATGAGTTATGGTTTTTGGGGAAATGTTATTGAGATGTCATGGTAATGGCCCATGGTATTGTAACAAACTAGGATAACAATAAACACAAAGTTATAGATTGTGTACCTATTTGGTCAAGAACTAGGTAAGTATAAAAATATTATGAAATTCAATAAAAATAAAAAAAATTATTTTGAAATGAATTATGGTTTTTGGGCAAGTGGTATTGATAAATTATGGTAGTTTCCAATAATATTGTACAAACCCGATAAACAATAAACACAAAAAATTTGATTGTATAATATTTTCCTCATCTTGACTAGGATTAGGATTCCTTTGATTCTGCCTATTTGAAAGACTCTTCTTAATCTTTTCTTGCTCCAATCGTAAACTTTCATTGTTTGCTCGAAAGTTCAACATGTCTGCTAGTAAAGTTCAACATCTCTGCTAGTAGTCGTTGGATTGTTTCTAGTATTGTTTCGAGTAGTGAAACATTTTTGTTCTGATTTGGCTCACTCAACTGTACCCAAACCTCTAGGTTATGTCTAGTTGTCCCTCTATAGGGGGCATGTCCTGCTCCTCGTCTCATAATGCATCAACCCTCTTCCTCTGTGTATCATAATTACTTTTGTTATTCAATAATCTTCCTTTTAGGCCTCAATGTAGCAACCTTAGGTCTCTGATACCACTCGTCACACCTACATGACCTAAGCATAAGGTAACGAAAGAAAATTTACATTCATACTACCTTTTAACTCCCTACATCATCCAAATTACCATAAAGGTCTATTCAATATAATTGTGGAATTAACTCAAGCAATACAATCATGCCATAAACATTTGATTAATTCCATATATAAGTATGATTATGGCACAAACATTTAATTGGAATAAACCTGGCAGAGATTACAAATCTAAGTTTGGATTTCATGCTATATTGCCTTAAAATTGTTATGATATTTAACCATGGTAATACCTATATGTGCTCATCTTTAATTCAGATGGTTCTCAAACCCTCAAGGTACCGTCCAGGTGCATGTTGATCCACAATCCACTTGGAAGCCTTTCCATATTGTTTCCCCGAGGAAGCCCATCAGATGCTCGAGAGGCAAGACATGAGGGTTAGGGTACCTTCCTACCTGGTTCATCATGGACCATCCTCATTCTCATTCCTTGCATCTGGAGAAATGAGCTCAACTTTTCCCTTGTTCTGTTATTCTCCATTGGGAAAATCGGTATGGTTGTACTGTTTCAAGTTCATGGTGAGCTTTCCTTGTTGCTCAATGGTCAGTACAGGGCATTGCCGCTGCTTAGCTCTCAGCCTACCCCCATCGGCCCACCGCACTTGTAGCAAAATCTAGTAATCCTCATTCACTTACTATTTTTTTGTCTTTTTTGTGCTGTTGGAGGTGAACATCTAGCTTAATATCTTTTTCCTTCTATTTGTAGGTTACACATCGGGGTTTCGAAGAGGCGGGTAAGGTTCAGGGTCCAAGAGGATGGCTTGGAATGAACGACTATCCACCTTCAAGTTGGCAATTGCATATGTTCCCTTGTGGCTCTCATGAAAAATTATCCCTGTCATGCAGAAAAAGGAATAGCCTCTTAACGTGTTTCTTCAGAATAGAACCTCAGAGGTTTTGCCTTTACACTTCAAGCTTGTTAATGGATCTAAGGACTAATCCAAGTTCCTTTTGGCATTTTGCCTAGGTTTAATATTTGTTTCCAGGAGGGTTTCACCCTCGAGTTTATCTCCTACAGATTAAATGTGGCACTTACTTAACTTTGGTTAATATATGTATATCAAGCATGATTTACCACTCCTTTCTATTTGAGACCCATTGCTTTGTATTTCATATTTGGCTCTTTTCAATTGCAGACCTGTTGCTACACCATCAGCTAGGTTAACTAGTGAGCTAGGTTATTTATGTTTGCTACTCATGTTTTATATTCATTATTATTAGGATAGTGTTACGTATTTGGGGTGCCATGCATGATTGTTTAACTCAACAATGCTTTTACCAACCGTAACAGATTTTACATCTTATTATCAACAACATTGTCTATATTTTTACGTTAACAAGGATTGACATACTTGCAAATACAAATTGTTGGTCCATACCAACCATTAAACCTTTACTGCTAGCTAACTTCCATATAAGAAAGAACTTCAAGAAATATTTTTTAAAGAAACAACCAAACCTTTATTTCTTTCTATTCATAAATTAGTTGAGAGTGTCACACATTACTATGAACTTATTCTATCGTAAGAAACAATGAGTAATGTACTTATCTAAAATTCCTTAGAAGATTAAGAGTTTCGAACTAGAATGAGACTAGTCTGCCTTTCCAATGGAACTCGCAATTGTGTCCACATTCCCCCCCCCCAAGCAAAAGTTTCGCACAATTATATACAACTTGTCAAGCTTAGGCTTCTAAACATCACGACCTGAGTCCAATCTGGATCTTCTCAGAAATCATTCTGACTTGAGAAATTTCCACTCATCCAAACGAACTCTGGAAATACTCCTACTTTTCATGTATCCTTCTTCTTCAGTTGATTCCTCCTTATGGTAGGCAACATCCAATTCGTCCCTCACGAGCCTTTTTATCCTGAGGACTTAGAAGAAAGGAACTTAATAATAAATGCCTTCAACTGTTTTCCCAAACTTTCCTTAGAATATTCTCGAATCTTCATTATATTTTGAGTCTAGAAATTTCTTATTATCTATTGTAACTGTTCATTTTTATAATTATTTTCATAATTACAAAGACTAAAAATAAAAATAATAACAACAATAATTTGATTTCATTTTTTACTTCCACATGTGGGAAGTTACATATTTACATGACCAAAAATATTAATTAAGAAAAAAACTAACCAACCTATCTCAATTTTGAAGTTGAATTTATAAACCATTTAAACTCATCATATTTCTTTGACTATAATATTTAATAGTTTCACCTAAATAAAGTAATATATAATATTTCATTAAATAATAAAATAAAGTGTAATATGGTGTGTTTCTATTTAGTACTTGCATCTTAATCCAAAAAAATAATTGATAATTTAAAATAATATCAATATTTTTGCTCATAATATATATATATAAGATATATTACATATATATATATATATAACGATAAATAATTTTATTAATGTAATATCAAAATAAAATAAAAAATTAATATATAAGATTCTTCGAAAATTTTGGGACATCGCAAATTTTTGTAAAGAAAAACGGATTTATATATTTAATTTCAATTCCCAACTTCGTAAAGAATTTATTTAAATAAAAGAAAATTATTTCTAATATAATAGACTAACAATAAATACAAGGTTATAGAGTGTGTACCTATTCGGTCAAGAAATTAGCGAGTATACAAATGCTATGAAATAAAATTAAAATAAATTATTTTGATTTTGAAATGAGTTATGGTTTTTGGGGAAATGGTATTGACAAGTCATGGTAATGGCCCATGGGATTGTAACAAACTGGTATAACAATAAACACAAAGTTATAGATTGCGTAGCTATTAGGTCAAGAACTAGGTAGGTATAAAAATGTTATGAAATAAAATTAAAATAAATATTTTGATTTTAAAATAAATTATGGTCTTTGGGCAAATGGTATTGATAAGTTATGGTAGTTGCCCATGATATTGTACAAACCCGATAAACAATAAACACAAAAATATAGATTGTATACCTATTTGGTTAAAAGATTAGTGAATAAATAGAAAACACCTCGTAACAATGTAGCTTCTATCTTATAAATAATTTTAAAAAATAATATTCTATATTACTTTACTTTCTAAATTTGGGTGTGCACACCACTCATTATAGCAATAAATAAAACTAAATAGACGGATTATATCCCTTTTATAGCCATAAATGAAACTAAACCCACTAATTATATATTTTTTGGTTAAGAGGGTTAATCTTTATTTTATTACTTAAAATTAAATATTAGGTCCATCTTTATTTTATATAGATAAGAATAATAACTTTTTTTTTTTATTTTAATTTAAAATTCAAAATTTGTTTGGTTGAAAACCACTTTTCTGTTTACTATTTAGTATAAGTAGTTGAATATTGTCGACCGAAAAACAAATTGACTTTGTATTAACAAACATTTGCCTTGAAAGTTATATAGCATTAATGGTGACTCGCGAGTGCTACAAATAGAGAACTTTCTTGGGTATCTAGTGATCGAGCAGAGAACTGTCTTGGGTAGCTAGTGATCGAGCAGAGAACTGTCTTGGTAGCTTGGGATACTGAAGCTCTGTGAGAAGATAACTGTCTTGGGTAGCTCGTGATACAGAAGCTCTGTAAGTCTATAGTGGGAAACAAGATATTGGAAATCATTTGCAAGACATGGGTGATCTTGACAGGTCAACTGGTGGAAAAGCTTTTAATGGAACTCCAAGGATACGTGGGAGGGCTGGTCCAAGTCAAAATATGGATACTCACAGTGTAACTGAACGGGTGAGAAAGTATTCTATTTTTCGTCTCAAATCTTTTAGTCTCGAGCAGGTTTTGACCTTTTTTGCTAATTATCTGGCAGGAAGGGAGAGACAAAATTGGACAAAACTTGAAAGCTTTGCATGAGCTTGTTCCAAATGCGAATAAGGTAAGTAAAAGAGGAATTCCTAAATAAGATATAGCAAAAGAGGCATTCCTAAATATTCCTAAAGAGGAATTTAGAGATTGTGTTTTTTTTTTAAGTATTCCTAATTTATATGAGTAATAGAAGAGCAAATCCGTGATGATAAGAGCATACCCTGATGATCTCGAAATGTATTTGTGGATGAACACTGTAGCTCTTACTACTAAGCTCTTAGTGCTTTTCATAATTTCAGCCCTAGCTATTCACCTTTGGCATGAGAACGCCCATGGTGAATGAGCTTATATGAATCACGAATCAAATTTGATTAGAAATGCTGGGTGATTGACAAAAATTCTCGATATTATATTGCATTCAGTTATTTTGGCTATGCAAATAATTGTAATTATGTTTTTAATCTCAGTAATAAAGTTTCAAATAAAATTGATGGCCTCCACCAATCTCCTCAAATTATCTTCTATACGTTGAAGAGTTCTGACTTATTCACACGGGGTTCTAGTCCAATTCCGACCAAAAGTATGTAATTCTGCGAACTATTCCAAGCCTGATTTCCTCAGTTGAGAAAAAAAATTCATAACACTTCAAAGAAAATAGTGTATATAAATTGAAAGAGATAACGATTCCCATGATGCTTTGGGATCACATAGTCTTGGGGATCAAATGGCAACCCACTCATTGCCAGAGATGAAGACAAATTTGTTAATATTTGTCTGTTGTGTACTCATGTAAACTGTGAAATGCTTATATGCATTTACTGTCATTCAATACATGGAATGTTGGTGATTGATAAGAATCCAAGGTACTGGGTTGTTTAAAGTTCTTTTGATTTCGGTAAATGTTTGTTCATTATATTTTGGTAAATGATTGTTCTTTAAATGATGGAAAGATTGCTGTTATATATGCAGACTGACAAAGCATCCATGCTGGATGAAATAATTGAGTATGTCAAAACTTCTGCAGATGAAAATAAAGGTTGTTCCCAATTCTCCTGCAACATTGAATTTCTGCAGTCTATGATAAGCTCAGTTCTTGTTCTCAAAGCTCAACTGTTCTGCAGGTTTTGAGCGTGAGTTGGTTCAGTTGGACCTCTAACTCCTAATGTTGCAGCTGAGGTACAGGCCTGATTATTGATTTTTACTAGCAATAGAAATGTATTCTGTTACTGGAACAACGACGTGCGTTTTACTTTGTTGGCTTCAACCTGGTGGCTCGCTATTTAAGGAAGGCCGACAGTTTGAGCACAATATTGTGAAGTACATGGAGAGGGATATGAATGGAGCTACGGAGTACTTAAAAAGTAAAGGGCTCTGTTTGATTCCAGTTGCACAGGCAACGGCTCTCTTTGATTCCATATCTAATGACGGTCGAAACCCAGGGCTTGGATCATCTCGGGCTTCAGATTTACCTTCAGGTGTTCTTGGAATGGGATCTGCTGGATCTGGCAGCGATTTACCTTTAAAGGGAAACAAAGCAATAAAGAAAGGAAAAGAATTAGTTCCCACCGATAAGTCAGAGAATTATTTCCCACCGATAAGTCAGATGAAGCAGATTCTCTGTGAAAAGGAATAGGGAAGGTATCCTGAGGCCAATAACACACTTTTACTATATATGAATTTCTTCGAATTTTAATGGGATCTCGTACATAAATGGAATGTATCGGGGCAGTTCCGATATGAAATACTGTAGGTTGGAACATCCCGTTTGGAGTTTTGGCAATGTTGATGTCGCTTGTGATTTAAACTAGTTGGTTGTTGCCCATCTTAATTCCTTGGAAATAGCATAGTAATAGATTCCTTTCTATCAACAACGAGAGAACTACTGTTGAAGAAATGTGACATTTGATTACACTTTCTATAGGGTCATTTCTTACCCAGGCATGTTAGGAAAATGTATTTGATAACCGTAATAATTAACTGAAATCTTTAGGAAAGGATTTAGGATTGACATATCTCTAAGATTTCAGATAATATATAGTTGATATATTTATATCTTTATTTCAGTTACTTGAGTCATTTTATATATGAACTTGCAGTAGTTAATTGAATAAGAGTATTATAGAAATGGAAGGAGTTGAATGAATAAATAGTGTTTTTCAATGGGAATAGATGCCCTTGAATGAATTAATAGTGTTTTTTAATCGGGTATGGATGAAAAATATTAGATGAAGTTAAATGTTTTCAAATTCGATGTTATGCTTAGCACTTCGTTATGGTTTTTTTATTGGATTTGAGGCTTTTAGATTTTGAACATTTTGATGACTAAGTGATATCTATTTTTTTTTTAAATTTTGATATTTCAATGTATATGAAGAATTTATTTTATATTTTTCTTTCACTTAACATATTTATCAATTTTGTCTCTATAATTTTATTTTTTTTTGCAAAACATTACTTATAAGTATTAGGTTCATTATTTATTTTATATTAACTTATATCTATAATATGGTTGAAATACAAACTCTTAAGAGGAGTTGAATTTTTGAAAGAGTAGAACTATTTTAAAGTATAAAATTTTAGGAATAGTTTACATTGCCACACATTCTATATATATATATATATATATACACTCAACTTTTCTAGTGACACCATTTTGTACATGATCAATATTATGTATATGTGTATGTTTGTGATGAATCTAATCATTTTCAATTTTTAAAGTTTTTTTAGTTTGTTGAGAAGACAGTTCATATTATTAATACTTTAATATTGACACTAGGAATAAGTTGAATACAAATAAATTAATAATGTTTATTGATGAAAAAATTACAATGAAATCAATGTGTTGATTTCAATGTACATGTCAATTTCTAACACAATGGTTTCAATATCCATGTCAATTTTAGTTTATACTTATATTCATGTTAGTTTTTACTTAATTTCAATGTTAATATAAATAAGAATTACTATTTGTGGTTGATATTTTTTATTTAATTTGAATTTTAATGTCAATGTAAATTACTATTATATTTCAACAATGGGCAATTCATACTATATACCAAAACCTCAAGGTAGGAAGGGGTTGCTCAACAAGCTCACCCTAGACACTCTTTATGATCATATAGATCTATTAGAAACTAGAGAGTAGAAAATAAAATGGAGTTAGATCCAAAGCTTGATAACAAATTAAAATTGTTAGAATAAAAGTAGGATAGAGAAATTATTAGGATTTGATATTGAACTGCAAAAAGGGTGTTATGTCCCTAACCGCCGATTAGGAAATGCTAGACAACTTAACCACTCATAATGCCAACGTGTAACTAAATAATAGAGAATTGGATCACAGGATATGGGGATGATGTATGTTCAAAATGCATAAATACAACATTCACATCTACAAACCATTACACACCATAAAACATAATTTCACAATGGAATACTATTAACAACAATTGATACTTTATTATTGATAGCAATACATATAATTTAGAAAATTAGGGTTTCCAGCACACATTCCTTGATTGAATATAAAATCACATGATAAACGTGAAAAATTATCTACAATGAAATAAGAAATTGGTTGTAGGCTCTCCACATTCTACCCAACCATAGACCTTAGGGTTCATCAATCTCAACCATGACTCACCCCTACAGCTACAACTCCACAACTCAACAATCAATGGTGTAGAAACCAAATAACAAACACATAATATTGAACAACGTACCCATCCAAAAAACACTACCCCAACCACATGCTCCAACTTTCTCAAACATGCACTGGTGGCATACCCCTTGTCCATGCCCTGCTAATCTTTCAATGGGGCCCACCTTTAGGGTTGTGTTACATCCAGTTAGAGATAGTCTAATCATGGACTTGCAAGAGATCTCACTACTCTCTCAGCACCTTTCCACCCATAAATCGAAATACCTTCCAAATAGCCTAGAACTCCAAGCTCAAGGCTCGCTAACCATTTGCACCATAGCTGATTAGACTAAAATGGGATACAATAAACTGTCAAATAAATAATGACTCCTTCTATCTCCCTTAGGAAAATATACACATTTTAAATCTATATGGCCTTTCTCTACCATGTGGCACTCCGTGAAGCCATTTCAGCCCCATTATCACTTTTCCCCATCACTGAAACAAATACCCATTTCCTACCACCATGGAGTTGCACTATCCCCATACGATTCTTCCACACACTCATGTGTAGGGGGAATTTGTTATCACCAAAAAATGATCACCTAGCCATTTCTAACTAGCAGGATCGAAATACACCATGTAGATTTAATTTTACAATAGTAAAACTACTTCCACTGTAGTAATTTAATAAACCACTTTTATTAAATTATTTTCTCATTTAAATAAAAAAACACATTATAATAATTAGATAAATATTTATTTATTTAATTTTATCTGGGAATAATTATTAAATAATTGTTCCTTGTCACATTTGACTAAATCCCTTAGGAATAATTAAATAAATCACTATTTATTTAATTTTCCTTATTTTAGTTATTGGAATAATTGTGAAATCACTATTTAATAATTATTTAATTTTCACACCATTCTTAATTCTTGTGAAATAATTAATAAAATATTTTATTTGTTAATTATTTCTAAATAAATATATTTAACCATTTCAAATATCTTTTCCCTGTCCAATAAATATAATAAAGTATTCCAAGAAGTGAGACCTTGATTTGGTTTATAAAATTTTATTATTATCCATTTTCGAGATTAACTCAATACTTTGTTATAAATAGGTGAATTTTTCACTCATTCTTCACCATGACCATAATCGTTGTCACCATTAGCATCTTTTTCTTTTGAACTCCCATTCGAGTTCTCCTAATTTTGTTTTGGTTTTTCACATGTTAAGAGAGAAGATCATTTTCTAAAGCATCATGGACATCTAAGGACCCATCCCACAGAGGGGGACTTACAAACCCATCTGTAGATCTCCTTCACAAGGTGTTTTTAACAAAAGATTTGTTCAAATTAAGTGCTTCCATTTGGGTTATTGCATTGGATATTTTTTATTTTGCTTTATATTTTGGATTGGCTATACTTTTTGTTGCACATTTTCCATTTGTATTGTAGATATAAATCGCAATTATCCATCAAGTTTTTTTTTTGGGTCACTTGTCACCTAGTGACTTAAGTGAAGTGTTTTTAATACACCTTCCAAGAAATTTCACATTAACACCTGAGACATATGCGAGCCAAAAATAAGAAAGAGAATAGAAGAATGATCCATGATAGTGTGAAAATGAGATAGAAGTCACTTGCATTTATAGCCTTCCAAGGGTTTCAAATTTTCTTTAGGGCCAACATGATCGAATATGCACATGTGGGCTCAAAATTCAAAAATATATTTCACTTGTCCAAATTTGATGACCTTTAGGTCGATTTTGGTCCTCTCAGGAAGAGGAAATCAATATAATCATTATCACCATCAGAAGAGCTATCTAAAGTGGAGTTTGGGTGTACTTTTCAGTTCATCACTCCCTGTCAACTAAGGACAATTCCACTTGCATGATTTCATTTGTATCATGTCGTCAATTCATATCCAATCATAGGTATCTCATCATCATGTCTCATCACTGTTCACATCAATTCATCTCTTGCTTACTTCTGCATATCTCTTGATTGTCCCTTCTCATATGATCAACATTCTCGAATCTAAAAATAAGAAGAATTTCTCATTAGAGGGGGGCTAAATCTACCACCCTCTATTCATCAGGGAGCCACAATTACCCCCCAAAATCTCTGTGAACAGGGAGCCTAATTCTACGACCAGGGAAACTTTACAAAGGATCCAAATCTATGATCTACATCAACATTGGAGAGCTTACCTCAATGTAGAACAACATCAACGAACTTAATCTTAACCTAGAATCTGACAAGGGAGCTTAACATCTACAACCCCATATCAAAGAATAGGTGATATAGGGAAGCACATCCCAACTCATCATATTTCCTAGTAATATTCCCAATAATGACCCTCAAGAGCCATGTGGTATAACACCTACATCATAGTCGAGTTGTCTAGATACATTACTTACAAATAGGTAATAATCACATGCCTTAAGCCTGCTCAATCTGTTTCCCATACGGGGAGGGACAATCCCAACAAGCCGTACTATTGGGTATGATGCCAACTAGGATAAAATCTACAAATACCAAGATAAGGGAGGAACATATCCAACCTTATGTGTAATAGATAGGGGTGACGCCCTATTTTCCATAGATGCCTCAACCCCAAGAGCCCTCCATCTAAATTCCACACCCTGGGAACTAAAACTAGGGGGATGAGATAGCTTTGTGTCCTTGACCATTGATTCTCTATGTAGATCAAAAACATATCATTATGCTCATATCTGGTAATCATCATGTTTCAATAGAATTTGTCTCTTGTTCATACAAGACATCAAATAAAATATTTTATTAGAAAAAAATATACATATCACAAAAAGGATACCATATTCATTCTCCCTCTCACAGAGGCAGCAACCACAAGCCTACGTTTGTCTCATAGAGAAACAATGTATCAATATATGAAGCCATCTTAGTCCTATCTATATATGATATTGTTTTCCAATTAGATCCCAATCGTTGTTATCACATTGTAATCTTTCCATATCCAGAATATTCTCAAACAACTCTCTAGAGAGCTTCTTCATCCTGCGTCATAGTTATCCATGCTAGCAACTTCATGCAAAACACTGATCATCCCTAAATCTAGTAACTTTGTCATCCAAAATATCATAAAATATAAAATACTAGGGCACCACCAAAATGTCCTTATTTTATCAACGAAGATCCCAAATAGCATCAATAAATCCATGCAGTGAGATATCATAGGAAGAACATCTCATACCAAAAATACATATGTGTGTTGATATGGAACACCAATGATTCAATCAACTTGCGGCTGCCAAGATAGGTTCAGTAATATTTTCATAACTTCTTGAAATTTGATCGGAATGTCCAAGGATTTTCATTTCCACTTTCTTTAATAGCTTCGCTATATAGATTTTATTTTCCCAACTTTAGGACATAATACATCATGCCATGATTCTACAATTTGAAATTTGGAGGCCATCTCCCTCTTACCTTCATCAACATAATGTAGAAAATCTAATGTAAGTTAACCCGATAATGGAATATAAATTAAAGCAGAATACAATAACCTACTTGTACTATCAATTTTCGGAAGCTTAAAGATCGAGTTGAATATTATAAATAGAAGAAGAAAAATAAATGCACAATACACATGAAAATACTTTGGGGAATGCCTCAACTAAAAACCCCACTATCTGTATTATCATACAAGGTGTAAATACATAGGAATTATACAAAGCCTTAGCTCTCACACCTAGCCAACTCTTAGTACAATCCTCACAGATGCTCGCAGGAAATCATGGCTTCTCTCAAGCTTTCGTCTCTACCCTCCAAGCTCCTATATCATTGCGTTTTTCCTCTAGGATGATCTCCTCTGACCAAGTGGAAAGATTCCTCCAAAACTACGCAATCCTCAAGGCTTAAATCCTTGATTGCATGCATTAGTTTTTTCATGACCAAACACATGTAACTCATAGTACAATGTCCTTGACATTAATATCAATTCATTCATTCTCAGAATAAACATGCATGAGTTTCTGATGAGGGAATATTTAGATAACTGGAGTAGCACTAGTGGATGCATTAACGCATCAACTCACTATTAACTCTCTATTAGTTCCTCAAATATTTTGGAACTAATTTAACTGGACTTAACTCAATAAACTAAGTTAACTAATTACAACACAAACATAACTCAATCTTATCTCCTTAATTTAAGGGATAACTCTTGCATGACCTCAAAAAGACTTCTAATTTGAATTTTCCCAATTAATTAATTCAAAATAAATTAATTAATTATTTCCAAGTAGCTGTTAAGACTAAATTCAATTCTAATTCACAATTTAATTCAAGGACAAATTAAATTGGAATATTCTTGTTGCAATATTTCAACACTCCCTCTCAATAAAAAACGGATTATCTACCACGCCGATCATGTCTCTATGGAACCCAAATTTAGACTTTGACAATGCCTTTGTCAAAATGTCAGCATCTTTCTCCTTCGTTGAAATATACTGGCGCAACATGATCCTCTTGATGTGTGAAAATCCAGGAGGTATAAAGCTTGCCTTATGCATCTCCACACTACCATCAACAAATTGCTTTACGTTGTAAAGCCAACGAGAACTAACAACTGACTTGTTCTGTGGTCTTGGAACAATGTCCCAAACACTATTACAAACTATGGAGTCATACTCCTCCACCATAGAATCAACCCAAATCGGCTGCTACACTACTTTCTCAAAGGAAGATGGCCCGGTCTCAACACATTCCCTAGCAAGAGCCATGTATCTAGTGTACCTCTCAGGTGACCTGCTCAGTCTGCGTTGAGAAGATGGTGCTCCCAAATTCTCTCTCACATCCTCCAACAATCTGTCAGCTTATCTTGTGCGCTTCTCTCCATCTCTAGAAGACTCTGCTTGAGGGGACGTCTCCACTCTTGGAACCTCTGGCTCCTCCTCCTCAGTAACCAACAGTTCCTCCATAGCCTATAGTTGGAGCTCCGTCTCAAGGGAAACTTGCATGGCCTTTTGCTCATCAAACTTGAGATCTCTACGAACCACTCTCCTCCAATAGGTAGGCAAGTACACCCGATAGTTGTGAGGTGTATCAGTGTACCGCAAAAATATCCCCAACTTTGTTGTCGTATCAAGCTTCTTCCACGCATCCTTTGTCATATGGTAATATACCGATGAGCCAAAGATCCTAAAGTGACCCACATCTAGTCTCTTACTGGAGAAAGCTTCCCCTAGTGTCTTCATGCCAAGTATGTGATGCAAGCTTCTATTCTACAAGTAGACCGCTATGTTGCATGCCTCATCCCACAAGTGAAGTGGTACGCCTTGGTCATGCAGCATCTGTCGTGTTGCCCCTACAAAAGTTTTGTTCTTCCTCTTAGCCACCCCATTCTACTGTGGGTTATGAGGTGTTGTCAACTTTCGTTTAATTCCTTTCGTTGCACAAAATTCCTTAAACTCTTGAGAGACATATTCTCCACCGTTGTCACTTCTCAAGGTCTTGATCTTCTTCCCTGACTCTTTCTTGACCAAGGATTTGAACTCACAAAACTTTGTGAAAGTTTGGTCCTTCTTCTGCATGAAATAAATTCAGAATTTACGAGAACAGTCATCAATGAAAATCAGAAAATACCGTTTCTTCGTTGTGGATGCCGTAGAGAATGGTCCAACTTTGGGAAGTCCTGTAGATATCTGCTGCATTATCTTCAAAGCCCCATGATGCAAATGGCCCAACTACCTATGCCACAACTCGCCAATGTCTTGGCTTTGTACCAATTCTGATTTCTTACTCAATTTTGTACAATCATCTACCTCTAGTTTATAGAGATGATTCAACCGAATCCATATCCTTTTGGTCTGACCCGTGGCTATGTGTGTTAGGAATGCCTTTCCTTTAATGAAGACAACATCATAGCCTTTTTCCTCCAACATTGTGACCGATACCAAGTTCTTCTTCAGTCTAGGCACATACTTCACATCTGTCAAGGTGATAGGAGCTACATGCTCCCTCTGAAAAGCGACCGTTCCCACACCTGAAACAATATACCTTTTGGCGTCACCCATCTCTATGCACATCTTGAGGTCTTTCTCCTCCAAGGCACTGAATAAACTTTCATCACCGGTCATGTGGAATGAGGCTCCACTATAAAGATACCAGACACAACCCATCATCGACGACACCGTGCATGTGATGGGGGTAAAGTCCATTTCAAGATAAGAGGCTAATGCCTCAACTTCCAATCCTTCCGAGGATCCCTTCTTGGACTTCTTTGATAAAACAATTAGTCGCATAATGTCCCATCTTGTGACAATTAAAGAATCTTACTTCATACATGTCACCTTCTTCCCTCCATGAGAATAATATTATTTTGAATGCGAATTATTTACCTTCCCTTTCCTTGCCTTACTTGCTAAGGCCATATTTTTTTCATCATCGTCCTTGGATGAAGAACCATCTCGTGTGCTCCTCTTGATCTCCTCTTGTAGAAGATTTGACCACAGTCATTCCCAATCCGACAATTTCTCCCTTCTGTTCACAGAGTCTTGGTAGCTATTCCAACTCTTTGGAAGGCCAAGGAATGTGAGGCTCAACATATCATGATCAACAGTACTTATTCCCACACTGCGAAGCCCATCCCTGTAGGTGGTGAGCTTGTTCAGATATGTGGAAATAGTATCACCCTTCTCTATCATGATTCTTTGAAGCTTATCCTTTGGCACCAATTTCCTCTGGATGCTACTTTTCTGGTAGAGGTCCTTCAATGTCTTCCACATTGAAAATGGAGTATCCTTTCCATGGAGACTCGACACAATATGGTCTCGAACTCCCTCAAGGATAATATTTCTCACCTTTGCCACACACTTCTTCAAGTTAGCCAACTCTTGTGCATTAGTTGAAAATGGCTTTGGGATTTCTTGATCAATGAATTCCTTCAAGCCGTTTACTTCCAATACAACCTCCATTCTATCTTTCCATGCGATGTAATTCGATCTACCTTCAAAGGCATACTCGAGTCTCAAGCCATAGAACACCATTGGTCAACCTTAAAGTATGATATGAATTCGATTTGCACCTGCAACCCTGAACTTCAAACTTCGAATTTTCTTCTCAATATACTATTCACATCTTTGATACCATGTATAGATTTCTACAAATCTAGTTCTGATACCATGTAGAAAATCTGATGTAGGTTAACCCGATAATGCAATATAAATTAAAGAAAAATACAATAACTTACTTCTACTATCAATTTGCGGAAGATTACAGATCAAGTTGAACAATATAACCAGAAGAAGAAGAATCAGTGCACAATACACATGAAAATACTTTGGGGAAAACCTCAGCTAAAACCTCCACTATTTGTATTATCATACAAGGTAGAAATACATAGGAATTATACAAAGCCTTAACTCTCAAACCCAACCATCTCTCAGTACAATCTATACAGATGCTTAGAGGAAATATTGGCTTCTCTCACTACCCTCCAAGCTCCCATTTCCTTCCATTGTCCCTCTGGGATGATTCTCCTCTGACCAAGTGGAAAACTTCCTCCAACCAAGTGGAACACTTCCTACAAAACTGCAATCCTCAAGGCTTAAATCCTTGAATGCATGCATTAGTTTTTTTCCGTGAGCAAACACATGCAACTTATAGTACATTGTCCTCAACATTTATCTCAACTGGGTCTTTCTCATAATAGACATGCATGAGTTTCTGAGGAGGAAATCTTCTGTTAACTAGAGTAGCACTAGACAATGCATTAATGCATCAATTGACTATTAACTCTCTATTAATTCCTCAAATTGTTTGGAACTAATTTAACTGGACTTAACTCAGTAAACTAAGTTAATTAATTACAATTCAAATATAACTCAATCTTATCTCCTTGATTTAAGGGATAACTATTGCATGACTTCAGAATGACTTCTAACTTGAATTTCTCCAACTAATTAATTCAAAATAAATTAATTAATTAATTCCAAGTAGTTGTTAAGACTAAATTTGATTTTAATTCACAATAATTCAAGGACAAATTAAATTGGAATATTCTTGTTGCCATATTTCAACACATAGGCTCATTTCCTGTCAAGAATAGACCATCATTATATAAATCCAAAATCAAAGCCATACCTTGGACCACTTTTGAAGTATAGGTTTGGATTGATACATCATCCTAGCTTCACCAAATAAATATTAATGCAGACAAATTAGGCTTACGGATCTTGTTTCATACAATGATTTCTGCAAACATAACACTTGACAAAAGAAATTTGTTTAGCCTTACACAAATCAATATTGTGCAATCAAATCAACTATGTCAAATTGTCAAAGTTTAGATATAAGATCAAAATTGATATCAAACTCATCAATATCACTTTAATGAATTATTTAGACTAGGTGACTAGTAGATCTCACGTCCAAATGTCTAGTTACAACACTATCAATCAAACTTTATCAATCCACACTCGTGATCATAGCATGAACCATTTCTCCTACTAAATATGAATGGATCGATCAAGGACAAGTCATATAAGTTTCCTCACAAATAAAATCGCAACTTCACCCAAGGGGACATGCTGGGTCTAATATAATCCTTATCCAATAGTCCTTGGGGATGCATTTTTAACCCTATCAACTCTGGAACACTCATTCTGTAAGGAGCTTTGGAAATTGGAGCAACACTAGGAATCAATTCTATAGTAAAATCAAGATTAGTTTTGGGTGGTAATCTCATAATACCTTCTCGAAAGACATCCTTAAATTCTTTAACGATTGGTATGTTTCCCAAGACATATATTTTATATTTAGAGTTAGTATATCCTACCTGGATTGCGTAATTTGTCAGCATTTACACATATGTTTCCCTAATTGTTGAGGTGTAATGGGTCACAACTTAACTTCTCTTCTATTACCCTGAATTTCTACTCTGTTGCCATTATCATATAGGAAGTAAATTGTTTTTCGCTTACAGTCTAATATGTTCCAATGTTTCTCTAGCCAATCCATACCTATTAATACATCATTGAAACGTAACGATAGAAAATTTAAACTAGTTTTAACCTATTGTCTGGGATATTTATTTACACAATAACCTATGTTTGCATTAACTCTTTTCTTAGATTTTGTTACTACCAGGAGCATCCAAGGATTCTTAAACTTTGTACTTGCCAAATGACATAAAGCAACTACTCTTGGGTTAACATAGCTTAAGCTTGCACCAATATCTATCAGAATGGAAACAAGATGGTTGGATATATTACCTTCTTTCTCCACCATCGATGGTTGTTATTCTGCATGTTGATACTCCCACACTGTGTTAATCCTTCGTATATTCCTAGCCATATCATGAATAGTAGAAGCTTCTTGAACGTTCACAATTAGTTCCGTTTTCCCTCAATGGAGACATTTTTTTTAGTAATGGGGTTCCCAACAACCCCAACACTGCAAAGGAGGCTTAGGAACCTGATTAGCTTCCATATTGCCAGATGCTTTGGTCTCTTTCACTTCACTTTAAGGTCTATACCTTTTTTGATTCCTACCCACTGGTCCGCTTGATCCTTTTTGACCTGGATATCTGGTAGTAATATTTTTCATGCTCTTGTTGGTTGAGAAATTTCTTTGCTCTTTCTTATTTGTCCAATTTTTGGTGACCTCGCCCTTCTGCTTCATTTGTTGATAGAAAATTAAAGCCTTCCAAACAACCACATCCATCGTCTTAGGATTGTCATATTCCAACTTGTCATAGCTGTGAACTCATCCATTTTTTGTCCCAATTTCAGGTCATGAAACTCTTTTGCCTTGTCATCATAGAACTACTCATTCAAATATTTGTCCTTAAAATTATTATGGAATTGTTCCCATGTGAGTTTTTACTCATCAATTTCCCTGACTATTTTAATTTCTTCCCACCACAATTTGGCCTTACCCTGCAACTGGTATATTGCTAACCATACCTTCAAATTTTCATCGTATTCATATATTTGAAAGTATTTGTTCATGTTGATTAACAAAGCCTCTATCGCTTCGTCAACCTCTCCACTATATATTGTTGTCTCGATATTTTCATATTTCCCTTGAAGTTTGGTTTTTTGTGTCTTAAATCGTTTTTCATCAGAAAAATTATCAGATTATTCTTCACGGAAAGTTCGCCCTCCGTTAGACTTTGGATGCTCATCTTGCTATCTATGCGACTCTTTTCTATTTTCCTCATCCTAACTGGGATTAGGATTATTTTGATTTGGCATGTGCAAAAGACTCTTGATAATATTTTCCTGCCCCAATCATAATATTTCACTGTCTGCTTGTAAGTTCAACATCTCTGCTGGTAGTTGTTCGACTATTTCTTGTACTGTTTCTGGTAGTGCAACATTTTTGTTCTGATTTGGCTCACTCAACGGTACCCAAACCTCTGGGTTATGTCCAGTTGTCCCTCTAGAGGGGGCATATACTGCTCCTCGTCTCACAATGCATCAACCCTCTTTCTTTGTGTATCATAATTACTTTTATTATTCAATAATATTCCTTTCTAGCCTTAGTGTAGCAAACTCAGGGCTCTGATACCACTACCTTTTAACTCCCTAACTCATCCAAATTACCATAAAGGTCTATTCAATATAATTCGGAATTAACTCAAGCAATACAATCATACCATAAGAATTTGATTAATTACATATAAAAGTTTGATTATGCTACATACATTTAATGGGAATAAACCTGAAAAAGATTACAAATCTAAATTTCGACTTCATGCTATATTTCCTGACAATTGTTATGAGATTTAACCATGGTAATTCCTATATGCCCTCATATTTAATTCAGATGGTTCTCAAACCCTCGAGGTGCCTTCTAGGTGCATGTCGATCCACCCTCTGCTTAGTAGCCCTTCCATATTGTTTCCCTGAGGTAGCTCATCAAACACTCAAGAGGGAAGACACGAGGGTTAGGGTACCTGCCTACTTGGTTCATCATGGACCATCCTTCTTCTCATTGCTTGCATCTAGAGAAACGAGCTTGACTTCCCTGGTTCTGCTATTATCCACTCTAAAAATCGATATGGTCCTACTGTTTCAGGTTCATGTTGAGATTTCCTTGTCACTCAATGGTCGGTATAGGGTACTACCACTACTCAGCATTCAACCTACCCCCGTTGGGGCATCCCAGTTGTAGCAAAATTTGTTAATCCTCATTCACTTATAAATTTTTGGTATTTTTTGTGGCAGCAGAGGCAAATATCTAGCTTAATGTCTATCTCCTTCTATTTGTAGGTTGCCCAATAGGTTTTCCAAGCAGTGGGTAAGGTTTAGGGGGTCTAGAGGATGGCTTGGAAGGAACGACTCTGCACCTTCAATTTGGAAATCGCATATGTTCCCTTGTAGTTCTCATGAAAAATTATACTTGTCATGCAGAAAAGGAATACGTTCTTAAATCATTTCTTTAGAACAGAACCTCGAAGGTTCTGGGTTTGCACTTCACGCTTGTTCATGGAGCTAAGGACTAATTCAAGTTCCTTTTGGCATTTTGCCGAGGTTTAATAGTTGTATTCAGGAGGGTTTCACCATGGGGTTTACCTCGTGCAGCTTAAATGTGACACTTACTTAAGTTTGTTTACTATATGTATATCAAGCATGATTTATTACTACTTTATGTTTTAGAGCTATTGCTCTGTATTACATATTTGGCTCTTTTCAATTGTTGTCCTGCTGCTACACCATCAGCTAAGTTAACTAGTCAAGATTCCTCGATGTAGCTTTCTTGTCGAGGGGTTCAGTCTCTCAGGCTATAAGATTCGAACTACCTAAGTTGAGTTCAATTTAGTTAAGAAATGCTTCCCAACGACTTATATGTGTTTTTCTCTTTGTAATGGCTAGAATGAATGTTGTACGTTATTTATGCTTGCTACTCATTTGATATTATTGAAGCTAATATCATTTTGTAAGTTATGAATTAATTTGGTTACAATTAGTGGCAACCCTGATAATAGGGTTTCCTTTCTTTAAGGTAAAAGTATTAGATTCCACCTTCAACCACCAGGAACTGCCTGCTCATTGTCCGAATGGGACCGGCCAGAAGATAAATTCGGTGAGTAGGTTTAGTGTTTTCCTTACTATGGCCTAAACATGACTCAAGTTTTCTATTCAAAATGCAGTGTTTTTGGGTTTAGGTTCACAATGCAATAGAACATGTCTCACTGTCAACTATTCTAAATCAACACAGTTAGCCACAATTATTGTTATATGTATATACATGTTTGATATTCAATATTATTAGGATAGTGTTACCTCTTTGGGGTGCCATGCATGACTGTTCTCTGTATTTAGATGGTATTACTAATAAATTGAAGAACATTACTCACAAGGTGTATTTAGAGGGTATTACTAGTAAATTGAAGAACATTACTCGTATAGTGCATAGCCATAACAAGAATCCATTCACCATGCTATTCTTAGGTACAGTCCCTGCCTTTTAATTCAACAATTATTTAACAAGAGTAATACACTGTTTAAATCAACAATGCTTTTACCAACAGTAACAGGTTTTGCATCTTATTATCAACAACATTGTTTATAGTTTTCTCTTAACAAGGATTGACGTACTGGAAAATAGACATTTTTGGTCCATACCAACCATTAAACCTTTACTACTAGCTAACTTCAATATAAGAAAGAACTATAAGAAATCTTTTTAAAGAAACAACCAAACCTTTATTTATTTCTATTCATAAATTAGTTGAGAGTGTCACACATTATTATGAAATTATTCTATCATAAAAAACAATGAGTAATGTACTTATCTGAAATTCTTTAGGTGGTTAAGAGTTTGCAAATAGAATGAGACCAGTCTACCCTTCCAATGGAACTCACAATTATGGTAGTTGCCCATAATATTGTACAAACACGATAAACAATCAACACAAAACTATTGATTGTATAATATTTTTCTCATCTTCAATGGGATTAGGATTCCTTTGATTTTGCATATCCGAAAGACTCTTCATAATCTTTTCTTGCTCCAATCATAAACTTTCATTATCTGCTCGAAAGTTCAACATCTCTGCTAGTATTGTTTCGAGTAGTGCAACATTTTTGTTCTGATTTGGCTCACTCAACTATACCCAAACCTCTACGTTATGTCAAGTTGTCCCTCTATAGGGGGCATATCCTACTCCTCGTCTCAAAATGTGTCAACCATCTTCCTCTGTGTATCATAATTACTTTTGTTATTCAATAATCCTCCTTTTAGGCCTCATTGTAGCAACCACGGGGCTCTGATACCACTTGTCACACCTACATGACCTAGGTATAGGGTAATGAAAGAAAATTTACATTCATACTACCTTTTAACTCCCTAGCCCATCCAAATTACCATAAAGGTATATTCAATATAATTGCAGAATTAACTCAAGCAATAATCATGCCATAAGCATTTGATTAATTACATATATAAGTATGATTATGGTACAAACATTTAATTGGAATAAACCTGGCAGAGATTACAAATCTAAGTTTGGATTTGATGTTATATTCCCTGACAATTGTTATGATATTTAACCATGGTAATACCTATATGCGCTCATCTTTAATTCAGATGGTTCTCAAACACTCGAGGCGCCCTCCAGGTGCATGTTGATCCATACTCCACTTCGAAGCCTTTCCATATTGTTTCCCTGAGGAAGCCCATCAGACGCCCGAGAGGCAATACATTAGGGTTAGGGTGCTTGCCTCCCTGGTTCATCATGAACCAACCTCGTTCTCATTCGTTACATCTAGAGAAACGAGCTCGACTCTTCCCTGGTTCTGTTATTCTCCACTGGGAAAATTGGTATGGTCCTACTGTTTCGGGTTCATGGTGAGCTTTCCTTATTGCTCAATGGTCAGTATAGGGTATTGCCACTGCTTAGGACTCAGCTTACCCCCATCAGCCCACCCCACTTGCAGCAAAATCTGGTAATCCTCATTCACTTATTAATTTTTTTGTCCTTTTTGTGGAGTCGGAGGCGAATATCTAGCTTAATATCTTTGTCCTTTTGTTTGTAGGTTACCCATCAGGTTTTCAAAGAGGTGGGTAAGGTTCAGAGTCCCAGAGGATGGCTTGGAATGAATGACTCTCCACCTTCATGTTGGCAATCGCATATGTTCCCTTATGGCTCTCATGAAAAATTATCCCTGTCATATGGAAAAAGGAATAGCCTCTTAACACGTTTCTGCAGAACAGAACCTCAGAGGTTTTGTCTTTGCACTTCGATCCTATTAATGGATCTAAGGGTCGATTCAAGTTCCTTTTGGCATTTTGCCGAGGTTTAATATTTGTTTTCAGGAGGGTTTCACCCTCGAGTTTATCTCTAATGGATTAAATGTGACACTTACTTAACTTTGGTTAATATATGTATATCAAGCCTGATTTACTACTCCTTTTTGTTTGAGAGCCATTTCTCTGTATTTCATATTTGGCTCTTTTCGATTGTAGACCTATTGCTGCACCATCAGCTAGCTGAACCAGTCAGCTAGGTTATTTATGTTTTCTACTCATTTGATATTATTGAAGCTATTATCATTTTGTTTGTTATGAATCAATTCAGTTACAATTAGCTACTGTGTTGATAACAGGGTTTCCTTTCTTTAAGGTAAAAGTCTCAGATTCCACCTTCAACCACTAGGAACCGCCTCTTCGTTGTCCTTATGGGACCCGCAAAAAGGTAATTTTGGTGACTAGGTTTCGTTTTTTCCTTACTATGGCCTAAACGTGACTCAAGTTCGCTATTTAGAATGTAGAGTTGTTTGGTTTAGGTTCACGGTTCAATAGAAAATCTCTTACTGTTAACTATTCTAAACCAACAAAATTAGCAAAACTTATTCTTATATGCATATACATGTTTTATATTCATTATTATTAGGATAGTGTTATGTCTTTGGGGTGCAATGCATGACTGTTTTCTGTATTTAGAGGGTATTACTAGTAAATTGAAGAACATTATTGGTAGGGTGTATTTAGAGAGTATTACTAGTAAATTGAAGAGCATTATTCGCAAGGTGGATAACTATAACAACAATCCATTCAATGCACTATTCTTAGCTACAGTCCTCGCCTTTTAATTCAACAATTCTTTAACAAGAGTAAAATACCGCGTGACTCAAGATTGCTTTTACCAACAATAACAGGTTTTACATCTTATTATCAACAACATTGTCTATATTTTTCCCTTAATAAGGATTGACATACTCACAAATACAAATTGTTGGTCTGTACCAACCATTAAAACTTTTGCTACAAGCTAACTTCCATATAAGAAAGAACTACAAGAATTTTTTTTTAGAGAAAAAACGAAACCTTTATTTTGTTTCTATTCATAAATTAGTTGAGAGTGTCACACATTATTATGAACTTATTCGATCATAAAAAACAATGAGTAATGTACCTATCTGAAATTTCTTAGATGATTAAGAGTTTGAAATTCCTTAGATGATTAAGAGTTTGGAACCAGAATGAGACCAGTCTGCCTTTCCAATGGAACTCGTAATTATATCCACATTCCCCCCAGCAAAAGTTTCGCACAACTATATATAACTTGTCAAGGTTAGGCTTTTAAACCTCAGGACCCGATTCCAGTCTGGATATTTTGAGAAATCAATCTGACTTGAGAAATATCCACAACCAACTCTAGAAATACTCCTACTTTTCATGTATCCTTCTTCTTCAGGTGATTCCTCCCTATGGTAGCCAACATCCAGTTTGTCCCTCACGTTAGAAGAAAGGAACTGAATAATAACTGCCTTCAACTGTTTTCCTAAACTTTCTTTACATTATCCTGGAATCTTCATTATATTTTGACTCTAGAAATTCCTTATTATCTATTATAACTGTTCATTTTTATATTTATTTTGATAATTACAAAAAATTAAAATAAAAATACTAACAACAATAATTTGATTTCATTTTTTACTTCCACATGTGGGGTGTTACACATTTACATGACCAAAAATATTAATTAAGAAAAAAACTAACCTATATCGATTTTGAAATTGAATTTATAAACCTTTTAAACTCATCATATTTATTTGACTATAATACTTAATGGTTTTATGTAAATAAAGAAATATATAATATTTCATTAAATAATAAAATAAAGTGGTAATATGTTGTGTTTCTATTTAGTACTTGCATCTTATCCAAAAAATAATTGATAATTTATAATAATACCAATATTTCTACTGATTATATATATATAATATATATATATATATATATATATATAAATATAATAATATCTTCATAATATTTTGGGACGTCAAGAACTAGGTAGGTATAAAAATATTATGGAATAAAATTAAAATAAATATTTTGATTTTGAAATAAATTATGGTTTTTGGGCAAATGGTATTGATAAGTTATGGTAGTTGCCCATGATATTGTACAAACTTGATAAACAATAAACACAAAATTATAGATTGTATACCTATTTGACTAAAAACTTAGTGAGTAAATAAAAAAAACTTCATAACAATGTAGTGTCTATCTTAAAAATAATAGTAAAAAATAAATTATATAATATATTATATATATTATATATATATATATATATATATATATATATAAAAAAACAATACTTTACTTTCTAATATTTTCAGGTGTGCACACCACAATAAATAAAAGAAATATCCCTTTTATAACCATAAATGAAACTAAACCTATGAATTATATATTTTTTAAATATATTTTTTTCGTTAATAGGGTTAATATTTATTTTATTATTAAAATTAATATTAGGTTCATCTTTATTTTATATAGATAAGAATAATACTCTTTATTTTAATTTAAAATACAAGAATTGTTTCCTTGAAAACCTACTTTTTTGTTTACTACTTAGTATAAGTAGTTGAATATTCTCAATAGAAAAACAAATAGAGAATTGTCTTGGGTAGCTTGTGATCGAGCAGAGAACTGTCTTGGGTAGCTTGTGATACTTAAGTTCTGTAAGAAGAGAACTGTCTTGGGTAGCTCATGATACACATGATACAGAAGCTCTGTAAGTCTATAGCTGGAAACAACATATCGGAAATCATTTGCAAGACATGGGTAATGTTGACAGGGAAACTGGTGGAAAAGTTTTTAATGGAACTCCAAGGATATGTGGGAGGGCTGGTCAAGGTCAAGATATGGATCCTCACAGTGTAGCTGAACTAGTGAGAAAATATTCTATTTTTCGTCTCAAATCTTTTAGTCTCGAGACGGTTTTGACCTTTTTTGCTAATTAGCTGGCAGGAAGGGAGAGACAGAATTGGACAAAACTTGAAAACTTTGCATGAGCTTGTTCCAAATGCTAATAAGGTAAGTAAAAGAGGAATTCCTAAATAAGGTATAGCAAAAGAGGCATTCCTAAATACGTCGAAAGAGGAATTTAGTGATTGTTTTTTTAAGTATTCATGTTTATATGAATAATAGAATAGAAAATCTGTGATGGTAAGAACATACCCTGATGATCTCGAAATGTATTTGTGGATGAACATTATGGCTCTTACTACTAGGCTCTTAGTGCTTTTCATAATTTCAGCCCTAGATTTTTCATAATTCACCTTCCACGGGATGTTTGGCATGAAAACGCCCATGGTGAATGAGCTTATATGAATCGAAAATCAAATTTCATTAGAAATGCTGGGTGATTGACAAAAATTCTCGATATTATATTGTATTCAGTTATTTTGACTATGCAAATAATTGTAATTATGTTTTTAATCGTAGTATAATAAAGTTTCAAATAAAATTGAATTCCTTCGCCAATATGACAAAGCTTCTAAAAAAGGAATAAAGAGGTGTAATTGCACAATTATGTTCGCCAGATGTATCCACATCGAAATCATCTATTTCTCTAGATCTCCAAAAAGTATTGGACAATCATTCCAAGGTATTTGAGACTCCCAAATTTCTCCCACCTATTTGTGACCAAGATCATGCTATTTATTTGATTCCAGGAAGTGTTCCTCCAAACATCAGGCTGTACAGATATCCCTATGCCCAAAAGAGTGAAACTGAACGTATGGTTGTAGAAATGCTAGAGGTTGGTATAATTCAACCTAGTCAAAGTTCTTTCTCTGCTCCAGTAGTATTGGTGCACAAGAAGTATGGATCATGGCGCATGTGTTCGGATTATAGGGAGCTCAACAAGCTCACTATTAAAGATAAGTTTCCCATTCTTGTCATTGATGAATTACTGGATGAATTGTATGGATCACTTTACTTCAGGAAGTTGGATCTTCATTCAATATATTATCAATCAGAATGAAGAATGAAGACATTCGGAAAATAGCATTTAGAACTCATGAGGGTCATTATGAATTTTGGTGATGCCTTTTGGCCTTACCAATGCACCTTCTACATTTGAAGGTTTGATGAATTCCATTTTCAAACCCTTCTTTAGAAAATTTGTGTTAGTATTTTTTGATGATATACTAATCTACAGCGAGTCTTGGAAGGATCATGTTGAACATGTTCACAGGGTGCTACAACTATTGGAGGAGAAACAATTATGTGCAAAGAGATCCAAATGTTTCTTTGAAGTACAAGAGGTGGAATATCTGGGTAATATTGTATCTCATGAAGGAGTTAAGGTAGACCCTAGCAAATTTAAAGTCATTAAGGAATGGAAAATCCCCACATCCATAAAGCATCTGCTAGGATTTCTCAGGTTGACAGGGTATTATTGCGAGTTTGTTAAGAATTATGGGAAAGTAGCAACACCGCTAACAACATTATTGAAGAAAGATGCATTTTCATGGGCTCCAGAAGCAACAAAGGCCTACAAACATCTTAAAGAGCCAATGTGTCAAGCATCGGTCTTAGCTACACCGAACTTAACAAAAACCTTTATTGTGGAATGTGATGCTTCATGAAATGGAATTGGTGTTGTTTTAATGCAAGATGAAAGTCCCATTACTTTTGAAAGTCGTCCAATCAAGGGAAAGTTTTTACACAAATCTATTTATGAGAAGGAAATGTTGGAAATACTACATGCACTTAAGAAATGGCGACCCTACCTAATGGGAAGACACTTCAAGGTAAAAACGGATCATGATAGC
>APFE031349840.1:0-15304 GCA_000404065.3 Pinus taeda
CTTTATCCTTATAAGGAAATTTTGCAGCATAATGACCTACTCTTCCACAAGCAAAGCATTTAAAAGGCAACTTACCTCTGAACCTTCCAGCACCCCTCTGAAGATTTCTGACAAAGTTTGATTCTTCTTCCTCTTCTTCTGGGACGTGGCTTGCTTCATAATAATCTCCTTTGCCTGATGCCTTGAAAGCAGCTTCTCTTCTATCTTATGGACCTCCCTTTCTCATTTCATAAGCAGTTAGAATTCCATGTAGCTGAGACATAGTAAGAATTCGTAGATTTTCTTTTTCTTCTATTGCAGATACTTTAGATTCAAACTTGGGGGACAATGATCTTAGAACCTTTTCAACCACAATAGTCTCTTTTATTTCTTCACCCAAAATTTTCATACATTAACAACTTCATCTACCCGAAGAAAATAGTTAGCCACACTTTCATCATTATACATCTTGAGAGTCTCATACTGAATCCTGAGAGTTTGAAGTTTGGCACGCTTTACCTGTTCATCTCCTTCATAGCTCGTGACAATTTTTCCCATATCTCTTTTGCGGATTTATAGTGCATTACCTTCATGAATTCCGATTGGAATATACATCCTAATAGGGTACTGACTGCTTTTGCATTTGTTTCATACTTCTTTTTCTCGTCTGCATCTGTAGGAGTAGTTGAAGGAAAAGCATAGCCTGTCTCTACGATGTTCCAAACTTCTGTACCAAGAGATTGAAGATAGGCAGTAACTCTTACCTTCAAATAATTGAAGTTTGTCCCATCAAAAACCGGTGGCCTGATAGATGCTTCCCTCTCGTAGTTGCTCATGATGAAAGATCTTCCTTCAAGCGATCAAGCTTCTTTAGAAGGACTGCTCTGATACCAATTGTTGAAAATAATACTGAGAGGGGGGGTGAATCAGTATTATCTAGTCCTTTAACAATTCTTCCTTATTTATACTTTGAATTATTTTTGGATATCAGTACCATAAAACAATGAGCATGAACAAGAAAAACAGACAGTCACATCAAAGAACACCAGATATAAGGTGGAAACCCAATGTGGGTGAAAACCACCTGCTGCAATATGTCTCTATCCTCTTTCAAATTAGAAACTCCTTTTACAATGGTCTTGTACTGGTGCAGTCCTTTACCAGTACGCAGGCTGCAACCTGCAGAGAGCTACAACTCTCTCTCGTTTTCCAGTCTCTCCTGGAAGGGAGCTACAACCCCCTACTTCTTTTCTTTCAAGGACCACTTTTCATAAATTTCAAACTGGATCCATAAATATCAAATGATCATCAAGTACCAGTAAGTCACCCAGATAACCAGATCCACAATAACAGAAAACTAAACCCAGAACACCTTCTGTGGAATCTCCTGCGGCACCTCCTGCGGCGTCTCCTGCGGCACCTCCTGTGGCGTCTCCTACGGCGCCTCCTGTGGCATCTCCTGCGGTGCCTTCTGTGGCGTCTCCTGTGGCGCCTTCTGCGGCGTCTCCTGTGGCGCCTTCTGCGGCGTCTCCTGCGGCACCTCCTGTGGTGTCTCCTGCGGCGCCTCCTGTGGCGTCTCCTGCGGCACCTTCTATGGCGTCTCCTGTGGCGCCTTCTGCGGCGTCTCCTGTGGCGCCTTCTGTGGCATCTCCTGCGGCGCCTCCTGTGGCGTCTCCTGCGGCGCCTCCTGCGGCATCTTCTGTGGCGTCTCTTGTGGCGCCTTCTACGGCGTCTCCTGTGGCGCCTTCTGTGGCGTCTCCTGTGGTGCCTCCTGTGGCGCCTCCTGCGGCACCTCCTGCGGCACCTCCTGCGGCGTCTCCTGCGACACCTCCTGTGGCATCTCCTATGGCGCCTCCTGCGGCGTCCCCTGCGGCGCCTCTTGCGGCGTCTCCTGCGGCGCCTCCGCACTTCCGCAGCTGCAACGCTCGAGAGATCACCCTTCACAGATTCGCTTTCCACTTCACTTTCATATAGATCGAGCTTTTGAAACAATAACCCAATATTTCAGATCTTAAGATATTCAACCCAAAAGCATGCACAAGCCAAATGATCTCCTTGCTTTATATAGGCAAGCTCTTCCTCAAATCATGGACCAATACCATGGGCCAAACCCATAACAAACCAATACCATCAACTCAATACTAGGGATCAACACGTCTGTCGAGATGCCATGGTCCAAAAACCATAGGTTCAAATTCCAAGGACTATCTACCATGGACCAAAGGTAAGTTTTCCTACATGATATAAACTTTTCTCTGCATAAAATTCCGTGAACTTTTCTCCTGCATACTTCTTAATTCTCATCATATTGAGAGCCATGCCATGGGTGTTGCCATCAAGTACAACATCTGTAACATATAACCATACCAAAAACATAATGCCAACAGGACACTCTTGAACATGACACTTTCACTTCATCATTGTGACTACATGGGTTGGGTTATCTGCTTGATGGTCATCATACCTTGGTCCATCATACCATCCATTACTTTGGTTTTGGGTCAATGCTACCAATTCATTTAGGGTCGCTGACATGTTCAAGAGAAGTCACTCAGTTAAAATTCATTCTTTGCAATACTCATAAGCCTTCATTTTCATGATCACCATTCCTGAACCTAGTGTCGCTAGTCAAATTCCGTCTCCAAAATCATTACACTCATTTCGTGTCGTTGATGTGGGATACATCAAGACCCTCCTACCACAAGTCACTTCTTGTCGACATCAACACATTATCCAAGAATTTGACTTAGAAACACCATTCCAGTACCTTGATTCTTGCATACATCAATGGTAGGTTTCTCACTTCCAGTGATAGGTTGACATCACTGGCCTTTGATGAAAAGACTTTGTGTGGTGTTCAACATCAAAACAACCATTCACACCATGCAGAATGTATTGCAGTACCTTAAGTATCATTATCGTTATCGGTGATTTCTCACGCATCTATTAATGGCTTACATCATTGGATGGTAATCAGACTGTGTCTTCCCATGTTTGAATTCATATCACATATTCACATGGTTAGACTCGTACTTGAGCGAACAATTAAATGAGATAGAAGACCCCATATCTAGTTTCATCCATCCGGGCTGCGATTTCAGGAGAGTACCAAATAATTCATACAATGGCTTTACATTGATGGTCATCCCATCATGGGTCTACATCTGTAGACAACTATCTATGTACATGTAATGAAAGTTTATATGTTGAGCATGGGTATGCCTTCCCTCAATAATTCATGAGAAAAATCAAAATATCATGATATTATGTATTATAATCGATGCAGGTCACCATTTGCTTCGGAACCTCACCATCGCATCATAAAGCATATCACTCGACATTATTATTTTTGACTTCATGCTTTAGGGGGCAACTGTTATAGATCCATTTGGGAACATCACTCCCATCATTTAGATCAGTACCATTGGGGCTCATCAAACCCTAATTCAGTTGCTACATGCTCTAGACAAGTCATCACTTTGAATGCCTCCTTCCCTGAGAGTTTCTTCGCCTGAAGCCCTCCAAAAATGCCTCCTTGAGGGACCAACGCAGCCTTGGTCAGGGGTAAGTGTGCTTCAGTGTAGGTCGACCCATGTTAGGGTGCTTTCCAGAACACTTAGGCCCACTTTGACCTGTGATGGGCGAGATTGAGCAAAATCATCATAGGGTTCTGGGAATATTCTTATCTTCTGGAGGGATCTAGAAGATTCCCACACTTATCATCTCCTATGAGCTTGAAAATGGATGAAGAATGAGTTAAGCAACCTCCTATCCTCTCATCCATTCCTCCATGGAAACTAAGTCTAAGTATGGAAGGCCACTCAATACCCTCATTTATGAAAAAACCTCCTCCATCTTCTTATAAATTGAGCACTCATCTAAGTGATCAAGGGCTGGACTTTGAGAAATTGTAAGGAGATAATGTTGGTGTGAGGATTGAGATTGTAAGTAAGTATTGTTATGCTACTAAATTGTTGCACTATTGATGTGATGTTGGTTGGAACACAAGATGGAAGAGTGACAATGGATCAGACTTCATGGTTGTAATTCTTCCTTCTACTTAATAAAGTTGTTTACACCTTTTCCCATATTCTTGTCTTCATGTATGATGATTATATGTGTAAATGCTTTCGATTCCATTTGCTTATAGTAGATAGATATTTTTCTTTGATTGGTTTTTTTCCTATGTTTATGATTTTAGGTACTGGTTGAGCAGATTAAGTTTGAGAAGGAGTGATGGGAGCCAAACAAAGGAGACAAAGGGAAAGAAAAAGATAACAAGTAGGTCCCTTGTCTTATTTATCTTCTATAGTAAAAGGTTAAGCACTTTAAATATGTTGTTCTAGATGTAGCTACCCATTTAGGGAAATTGTGTTTATCTGTAGATGAAAAATTCCACATAACAGTGACCACCTTCCTCGAATTTGTCCTAGTATTCCAAAGGTATTAGAAATGTGGTCTATAGGTTCAGATCAACCTTTGTCATCAACCTCTGGTGATCATGCTGGTGACAAACCCTCAACTAGTAGAAGTAAAGCTCATGGGGAAAAGGGAACAATCGAATTTCCTTGTAAGTTGTGTGAAGGTAATCATCCCATTCACCTTTGTCCTCTTATGGGTGAAGCTTCCAAAGAGTTGGAAAACCTTACAACTTCACAACCTCGTCGTTTGATTGGGTATCGAAAGCTTTCCCTTGATCCTTCACTAGTTGATCCAGTGATTTCTCAAAAGTCATCTTTGGTCAACTCCGCTCTCTCTGAAAGTGAGTTTCGTGAGTCCGTTCCCAACCAACAATTGGTCTAGAAATCGGTAGACTTGACTCCACCTTCAGTTAACTGTACTTTTCTGGTAGAGAGTGAACCTCGTACCATTTAGGTTCTTTTGGTTTCTTCAGTTTCAAATGAATTGGAGGGAAATACTCTTGTTCTTGAGGGGCATGAGAGAATTTCTCCCATTCCCATAGAGAAAGGGGGCATCTATCAAATTCCTATGACACCCCCTCCGAGTAGTTTAGTCACTTTTTTTGATTGGAGTCAACTAGCCAGATATTGCCTTATGTCTTATGTGCCTTTCTAGATTACAGTATAGGCTTACCATATTTCCGTACCTAGCATAGTCATAGATGAGGGTGCATCTGTTAGAATTCTGTCCTCAACTGCTTGGAAAGCTTTAGGTTCTCCCTAGCTTGTCCCTATCACCTAGAATCTGTTAGCTTTTAACAGAGGAACCAGTCGATAGTTAATGATCTTTCCTAAGTTACCTATTACTTTGGGAGGAAATACTGTCTATATAGACACGATGGTTGTATAAGGCCTTTTAGACTTTAATCTCCTCCTTGGCCATGACTATGTTTATTATATTGGGGCTCTTGTTTCTTCCCTCTTTCGAGTGATGTGTTTCCCGCACGAAGGAAGCATTGTGATAATTGATCAACTTACATTCATTGGTCCTGAATCAACTCCCAATCAACCATCATCCCTAAGTGGTTCTTATTTGCAAGTGGTATCACCCTTGCCATAGGTTCATTATGTGGCCACCTGTTCCATTCCTACATCTACTGATGATCTACTAGGTGAGGTAGTACACCATGTACTAGGGGCATTGGAGCCTGATTTTTCATTTGGATCCCTAGACATGTATCTATTATAGAGTATTTTTCTCCCATCTGATGAGAACCTCTTAGAAGCCAGGGGCTCTTTTGGTCCATGATCAAGGGATGGAGTATAGTTCCTTGACTTGTATCAAGCTCGTTAAAAAATGAAACAAGGGATGGAGTAGAGCTCCCTGTCCTATGTCAATCTCCTTTCAAAATGAAACAAAGGATATGGAGCAGAGTTCCTTGTCTTGTGTCAAGCTTATTAAAAACTGAAAAAAAGGATGGAGGAGAGTTCCCTGTCCTATGTCAAGCTCCGTAAAAAATGGAACAAGGGATGGAGGAGAGTTCCTTGTCCTATGTCAAGCTCCTTAAAAAATGAAACAAAGGATATGAGGATAGTTCTTTTACTATGTCAACCTCGTTAAAAAATGAAATAGGTCCCCATGAAGTTGATTATTTTACTATTTAAGCCTTGTTAAAAATGAAATAGGTTATGAGCATGGTTCTTTACTTGTGTCAAGCTCGTTAAAAGATGAAAAAAATCCCCTTATGATTTGAGACTTTGATTAGATCATGTAAAATCCCAGTCGAGTCTTTCACTTGATCTCGTAAGTGAACCTTCATTCCATCCACCTGTTAGTAACTAGTACTCTACTTAGGTGAATGAAATGAAGCTTGGGGAGCATGTACCTCAAATTGAGTCATTATGTTGGGGGCATGCAAACCAAACTCAACCATAGTTTGTCTTCATTCCAATATTTTGTAAAAATGAAACCAAAATCAAGCATAGTTTATCTCTGTTTCAAGCTTGTGTAAAAATGAAACAAAATCCAAGCATAGTTTTTTCTCATGTTTCAAGCTTGTGAAAAAATGAAACCATATTCAAGTATACTCAAGCAGAGTTTCTTATGTTTCAAGATTTTGTAAAAATGAAACCATTCCTATTTCACATCTTGTGATTGCCATTTTTATCAGACAATTTTTTCCATATGAGCCTTGGTTTGTCCATTCCATTGCCACCATCTCTTTGGTCATTAATATGCTTTCACTTGATTGTTTTACCCTTGCCTGGGGAACATCTACGATGAGTGGTATTATTAGCTAGCCTCTTGACGATTACATTTTTTGAGTAGTTCCATTATGACCAAAACCAATTGCTGTCATTGTATACCACTCGTTCCTCTTGGAGGAGTCATCTTTCAGCTCTTTTTTGAGTCAAATGTTGCCACAATCTGGACTTGTGTCGCTGATATGTTCAAGAGAAATCTTATATGTAGTCTATTACCTATACATTGCCTGAATCTTTGCTAAGTCTTGGATCCTAATCATTTCATTCCACTTTATTCCTTGTTTCATGTCGATGATGAGGGATTCGTTATGACCCTCCTTCGACGGGTCACTTCCTACCGACTTCAGCTCATTATGCAAGAAGATGGCATAGAAACTCCCTTTTAGTACTTTAGAGCTTGCATGCCTTAATGGAAAGTTCTTTGCATACAACGATAGGTTTTCACTATTGGCATTTGATTGGATGATTCCATGAGTGTTTGACTTCAGCTTTGTTCTCATGTTCATGGATTGTACTATCATACCTTGAGATCCATTTTCATTATTTGTGGTTTCTCTCATGCTTGTTAACGGTCCACATCATTGGTCGATAATCAAGTGGTTTTAAGCATGTTCGACTTCAACGGATTTATTCACACGTTAGAATTCGTACTTTGATTGGGTTGGGATGGAGTGCAAGAACCTGACTCTTGTTTGATGTGACTAAGGCTGCATGGAGTTATGTGTTATTCATGATTGTACACATGTTTCTGCTATATGGATGGATGTGACCATACTGTGGGAAATTTCATTTATGATGATCCTTTTATATCGAGTGGTTGTGTCCATACCTTAGATCTTAGATTTACAGATGGTCCTTCTCATTTGGATGGATGCGCCCGTGTGATGGATCCTTTCATATAGTCCTTATTATTGAATGGTTGTGTCCATACCATGAGTTCATATTTTGGCATCAGATATGTATATGTATATGTGTCCTTTATTTTCAGGTCTCCTGAAAGTGTTTGCTCTTGTCCTTGCAAAAGCTCATAAAGCATCTCAACCATCACTCCGCATTCTACCTTCATGCTTTAGGGGGCATCTGTTACACATTATTTTTTCACACCTCCTGCACTTCCTTGTGACATACCCCAAAGTGCCTGAAACATGAGCATCATGTAATGTACTCATTCATATATGTATCTCAGATCCATCCTAAGACATTGATTGGAAAATGCCTTAAGCTTCCCCTAAAGGAAATAGCTCTAAAACCCTAATTTGAGAATCATTGCCCTTATGAGACCAAAAACAACGATGATTACTTGTTGAACTATACTTGACCTGTGATGACATCACTCTGTTCACTTGTATACCTGCGATGATCCCAAAAAGGCGATTTTCCCAAAGAGGATGAGAAGCTTCGTGATCTAGAAGCTTCCAAAAAGATGAGCTGGAGGTTGTTTGGCGTAGATGAGGTCGAATTTTCCCAACTTGGCTTCTTGGTCTTATCCCTATGAACTAACTCCTTGAGATGAGGGCCTATTCCTATCTTTGGAGAGATCCTAACTCCCTTTCCTAGCCTATATATTCATCCTCTCCCATTCCCAAATGGTTGGTCTATGTCTATTTGCACCCTTATCCTAAGATCGTGCCTATATGCTACTCATTTGGCTTGGAGGAGGAGTTTTTGTAGAGATTAGCTTGGACTTGGATATTCATTCAAGGAGAGCCTATTAACATCAAGGCTTGGTTGTATGCTTCCTCCTTTATTCTATTAATATAAAGCCACTGGTTCATTTTCCCTAAATGTGTATGCTCATGTATCATTTAGCTTAATGCTCCTTGATCTGTTAAGTAGGTTAATTTTGAGTATGACATGTGTACTTGCATGCCTTGTTGTGTCTTGATCTCTTGTGCAGGTGCAAGTGATTCAATATCTTTGAAAAAGGAGATCGAGATAGCATCAGAATGAGGTAGGCCATCTTCCTCATCTCTCTTTTCAATTGTAACTTACGAAAATGTCTAGTAGATTGTCACATAGGTTGTTAGTCCCATTCATTGGGCTAGAGGGATGATCTTTGTTCATAGAGAGGGTTTATGTAGACAACAAAATGGCGACTCCACTTGGGAAACTATAACCCTCTCCATTCAATCCTTCACCTTGAATTTGTGATGAGTTTGACCAACTGTTGATTTTTCGACTTGTCTGCATCAGTATGGATTTATATCATCATTGATTACTGCCTTAGAGTGCTAAGTCTTGATTGTTTCTTGGAACCTTTTTTGTTTTTTCCCATATTATTCGCCAATCGCAGGGTTAGCTCTCACAGTTGCGATGGCATCGCGAGTTTTTAGTTGTACAGTCGCAATGGAAAAAAAAAATTCATTGTTTGGTCGCGCTGAAATCATCGCTACTTTTGTTATACAAAGTAGTGATGATCCTTGAATGTGAGAATTTTTAACGTTTCTTTTTTATAATCCAATGTGTCTTGGCCCCTAAGGTCTTTTCCTACCTACCTGCTTGGATTTGTTTGTTTTTGATTGATTGTCTTGATTAATTTTCAAAATTTGTATCAGTGGTTTTGAAGTGAAAGCCGATTGAGTTCTAAGGTTTGTAGTCAATTGGTCATCACTTGCTATTTTTTGTTGTCATTGATATGTTTTCTTTGCTGATTGATTGAGTGTTGTTTTCTGTGGGAATCATTGAAAACATCATTTTACATTTGTTTTAGCTTGTATTTCGAAATATACTTTTTATGAAAATGCATTAGATTAGTTGCATTGAAAAGTTATTTTTTGAGATTCATCATTGAAAATAAATCACATTTTTTCAGTGTTTGAGAGCTAAAAACTGTATTAGGTGCATCAAATCATTCAAAATGGGAAGAAAATCATAATTCATATAAGTGCATCTTTGTAAAGTAAAACCAGTTTTCTTTTGAAAGAGTTTCATTTAGGATAGTGAAAAGTGAAAATCTTTTTTACTTTTGGCATTGCATTTGGAAGATGAAAATGAAAGTTAATGAAAGGCATTTTCACATGATGCATTTTGTTTGATGCATCATTGATTGAAATTTCTTCCCTTGATTAGTCTAGCTTTCACTGAAACCAAAGTTTTCCTTTTCTCATATAGTTGCATCATAGGTGTTCAGGTGACATTGTTTTGAGCCTTAAAACTAAAACATGATTGAAGATAAATGTTAAAATCTATCAATTAATCTAAGGAGCATTGGAAACATTAACGCTCATACTTGGTGGTCTAGGCTAGAGATGTGTTCCCACATCTATAAAACTCAACAGCTATCATTCGCAATAGTCTTGCATTAGACGGCACTAGCACTGACTTGTGCTCCTCGTACTGTCGAGTATATAAAGGGAGACCCTCATAGGTTGCAAACCTTTATCCATAGGAAGCTGAGTCTTCCACCCTATAAACGTGATACACCGAAAACAACATTCAGGGATATTTCCTGCACGTACGTCAAGTCCTTAGTAAATTTATTTGCTAAGGTGTATATTGTAGTTCACGGTTACTTGGTAATCCCTTTTTCCTAGAGTATCATGAATAGTCATTTTGATATTTTCTGACTACCTAAACTTGAAAATATCATCGAGTACTTGTCCTTTCAAGCTTACTAAACTAACAAAAGTGACTAGAGTCACCTTTTCTTCCTTTTCTCGACTCTTAAAACATGAAAAGGAAAAGTTTTTGTTTCAAATTGTGGATTTATTTTATTGTTTTGTTTTGGTTGGTTCTCATGTTTCCTTAGCTTGGGTAGAGTTATTAGTCCTGGAAGCTTTGGTTGGAAAAACACTCTGCAAGCCCTGTAATACCTTGGGTTGAGTTACTAGTCTTGGAAGCCTTGGTTGGACAAATTCTCTAGAAGCCCTTGGTAGGTTGAGTAACTAGTCATGGAAACACTGGTTAGACAAACACTCTAGAAGCCCGATAAAAGTTGTGGGTTGAGTTACTAGTCCTGAAAGCCTTGGTTAGACAAATTATTTGGAAGCCCTAGAAGGCTTGGATATAGACCAATTTGATGATGGTTTTGTGATGTCCCACTGTGAGGTGGAATCAATATTTGTGGGGTTGAGGTGGATGGCCTTTGGAAGCTATGGATGGTTTTTGATTGATGTGTTATATGAGATCCCACATTCATGCTTGGAATATGGCATGGGGGTGAATGGCTGAAGAGAGGCTTGGCTCAACCATTCTATGGTTGGGTGGAATGCAGAATTCCCATCCCGGGTTTGGGTTTTACATCATCAATATGAGGTTATTTCTTCTTGTATTTCTATGAGTATTATAATGGTTTATATGTGGATCATATGGAATGGATTTCATTGGTAATTCTGTTGCTATTATGCTATATATATATATATGGCTCTCATCATGTTTTTACTTGTAAATGGATGGAAAATGTATCTATGATCTAATGGATGAAACTATAGCTCATGTGTTGAGGCATCAATGCCTCATAGAGAATTTTAGATAAGTATGAGACCCCTATGCTCATATATGTTATTTACACCTGTAGATTTCATATTCGTGATATGTTTGATAAAATTCCTATCTTGGCTAGTAGGGGTCTAATTAAGGTCTTATTCAGTTAATTCCATTAGTACTGATATTTCCATGTCATCTTACTTTTATGAAGGTTTCATTCAATATTGGACAGTGACCTAGGCTTCGGGCATGAAAATGTGGCTTAAATCTTGGGTACGCTGGCACAAAAATAAGTAAAAGAGTCCCCAGACACTAGCTTACAAGCCTGTGAGAGCATCCAAAGGTCCCTAGATGCTGGAATTCCCATAGCTTGAGAGAATTCAGAGGTCAAGTGGTCCAAAATATCAGCGGGACCTAAGGGATGGTTGGAAAAAAGGTTGGGTTGGTCCTTGGGGGTCCTAATGTTGATGCCGAAGGTCTATATGGTGTGTTTCCATCGGTTCCACTTCCTTAACGTGACTTAGGATGTTGATTCATATCATAGTAACTTATCTTCACATGTTTACCCTAGTTGGATGGTTACTTGGGTAGATTTGGGAGAATGGTGTTACATTTTTCAAATGCCTAAAATCAATACATAACCTGAGAGTACCATCCTTCTTCTTTACAAACAATATTTTTTCACCCCAAGGAAATACACTTGGCTTGATGTATCCCTTGTCAAGCATTTCCTTCAATTACAACTTCAATTCCAATAACTCTGGTGTGCTCATCCTATAAGGTGCCTTACATGCTAGTGCTACACTTGATACTAACTCTATAGAAAAGTCCACTTCCCTATGAGGTGGAAAGTTAGAAATCTCTACTGGAAATACATCTTAGAACTGCAGTAGAACTTGGTACCTATTCAAGACTTTTGCATCCTCAACTTCCTTACCTTTATCACTAGAAATATGTGTTGTGAATAACACACACCCTTTTCCTATGATTTCGCTTTGCCTGCATAGTGATGAGCACCAGTACTGCAACAAGAATGCTGCAACTCCTGGGGCTACCAACTTTACTTTATCAACCCGAGCTTCGTACAAACTTGGAAGTGACATTGTTGTATACAAAAGTAAATGTGATGGGTTGTTATATACCTAGGGGGATAATATGGGGTACCAAGGGAGGTGCCCAAGGTAATAATGGAATAATGAGATGGGCCATAGTAATAAATAAGGTGGTTAACCCATATCATGTAAGGGACCACAAGTAGTTAGTAATAATGTAATGGGCCCATGGTATTGGTGGATGGTATGAGGGAACCATGGTAATGATCCATGGTATTGCATGTATGAGGCCTATATAGAGGCTAGAGACTCCACATGGATAGTGTGAAGAAATAATGTCAAGCATTATTGTATGAGCAAGCATATGGTTTGTGGAGTGTTCTCCTTCCTTAAGGAGTGAATGTATGGTGTTTCCCTACCTTAAGGGTTTTGATAATAAAGAAGCATTTCTATCTATTCATATCTTGTTATTCTTGGGTTTATTTATATTTTTATAATATTTCTGGGTTAGATCTACAACAATTGGTATCAGAGCTACAACAAGTGGTATCAGAGCACTTTCTTGGGCAATCAAATGTAGAAGGAAAATTTAAGTATGATCCTTTATTTCAAAATCTCCATTACAAACCAACTATAAGATTACAAATGGAACTCTAAGATTACAAATGAAGATTCTCAGATTACAAAAACTTCCAGATTACAAATGAAGGAGATTGTACTCCTATTTATACAATGGGATGAGTAACAAACTCATAATGATCATCCACTAATCTCTCTTTAGTTCCATAAATCTTTCAACCATCTAGACACATAACCCCCTTTGTCCTTGATTTTCTCCATGAATGAGGTTTATCTTCAAATTCTAACCCCTTTTTGTCCTTGATTTTCTCCATGAGACTTATCTTATCAAATTCGGATTTGATCATTCAAGGCCATATAAAGGTGTCTTGGGAGCTTCCTTGGAACCTACACATGTCACAAAAACAATCCACTTTCCATATATGAAGTAAAATATATTATTTTCTAATATTTAATCAAGAATTTCTCTTAAAAATGCTTAAAAATAAATAATATTTGGAAGATATAAATGAGGCCCATTAATGGTGAACAATAGGGAAAATGAAAAGACATGGTGGTGAATAATGAGTGATATAATGGAAGCATAGGTGAAAAATGTATGGTAATGAGTGATATTTGTATGAAATTTTGAAGCCCAAACATACTCCCCAACTGAAGCTCTTGCATGTCCTCAGGCAAGCTACTACAATGACTTATTTGATTCTTAGATGAGTTTCCTTTTACAAGATGTTTGGTTCTTGTGTAACAACCATCTTTCAATCATGGACTTACTTTTAACTTTGCACATCTTTGGATAACTTTTTATTTTTTCAAAGCATTTACATATTTTAATGATTGGTTCTTGTGTTACAATCATTATTTACTTTGTTGAGATTTCTTTTTAATGATTGGTTCTTGTGTTTACAATCATTATTTACTTTGCTGAGATCAATCATTTTAAGAAGTCATTTAATATGCTCATCATTTTGTAGTAGTTTTTATTGTGGGAAGACTATGCAGGTTAAGATGTAATATGAATGAGGGAAAAAAAATGAAGTGTGAAATTCCCCTCTCCCCAACTGATGGTTTTTGGCAATTTTTAATGAGAAAGGGAATAGTGAAATAGTGGAATATTTTCCAAATATCATCATTTTAGCATCTAAAAAGAATTTCAAGATTAAATGTTAGAAAACATCATACCTTACTTATCTAAAGAAGTGGATGAATCATTCATGTTCAGCTGCTACAATTCTGATCTGAAGCTTCTTCTACATGTTGTGGATGAAAGATTGATTTGTATTGTCGTATCTACTACTGGATAGTCTGATGAATCTGATGAGTCTGCTGAATATGGCTGAAAATCTAGATGGATCTGTATTGTCGTATCTGCTACTGGATAGTCTGATGAATCTGATGAGTCTACTTAATATGGCTGAAAATATATAAGGCTTGGAAGGTATACAAAATATATAAGTTACATTTTCCTCCCCCAACCTTATTTATTAACTTGTCCTCAAGTCATGACAAACTGAAAAATAATGAAAGGAAATCTGCTTCATCTGCCACAAAATATGGGTCTTCAAGTCTTCAACGCTCGATGGCACAAATCTTACTATGTGAATAAATGTGTCGGTGTCGAACATAGCAAGAAGTTGTTGACTTAGTGGCCATTAATGAATTCCCCTAGCCAACACAAGATCTCCCACCACTGATTCCAATGGGAGTTAGGATGCCTAACACATCTTTGTAGGTACGAATAAATTTGTCGTGGTCGAGTCACCTACAAGATCCAACGAACAAGGGATATTAATGTATTCCCATTGTTCATTGGCAAGAGTACTTGCCATTAAGGCATGCAAGCCTCTAGGTGTTTTTACAAAGTTAATTAGACTCTAGGACTTTGACTCAATGATATTCATAGAAGCAGGGTTTTATTTGCAGAAATGAAGGGGAATGGTAATGACAATAAGCTTGTAAGGAATGAATGTAAGGAAATGCATGGTGTATGAATAAATACTCTTGTTGTAAAAAATGGACATGGAAATGGTATGCTTTATGGTTTGACAATTGGTGGAATTCAAAATCTTTTGCAAAAAGGGAGTTGCAAAGTAATGGTTGTGGACATGGATTTGTCTTTAGAATTTTTCATGAATTTAGTCTTTGAAAGACCAATTGTCGTCACAATGTAATCTCCTTATGATCACTTGATTATCCTGTAACCTGTAAAAAAACTTGGTACAAAGAAAACATAAGTGTGCTCTAGAAGAAATGGCCAGTTCCTTCATGATTCTTACAGAAAAAAAAAATTTCATACCAAATAAAACAAATTAAGGACAATCAAAGTGTTGAAATTGACTTAATCATGATATTAATATCAATCCATTTTTTTAAAAATAACCATGAAAAGTAATACTCCCTGTTTGTGTCAGATGAAATATGTTTGGCAAAAAGATTGGCATTAGAAAAGATCTGTTGTGTTCTGCATATTAGTATGTGATATAAAAGCATTCAACATGAATATTTAATGCCAACTTGAAGCTATTGAAACAAGATAATCATCATTTATAGAATCCTCCAAATGTTTGAAATTTGTTTCCAAGTGTTCCATTATTTATTTTCAAACCT
>APFE031349842.1:0-43884 GCA_000404065.3 Pinus taeda
AACAACCAAAAAACTCACTTCATAACTAGCCTAAGACCTTCACTGAAAGCAGTAACAAAACTAATAGAGAGAGCCCTCTCTGACTGCAGCTGGGCTAGAAGCTGTAGCCCAAAGATTGGTTAGTGGTTACCCCGGCCGTATTCTCTTAGGAGTCAAAGAGAACAACCTGGGTGTTAACACCTTCCTCTGTTGAGGTCTTTTCCAGAACCTCTGAAATGACTATCAGCAGTCATGTTCCCCTCCTTTGTGAACTGCATCTGTTCACGTGTGGACTTCATTTAATCCACTTCTCAATAAACTTTCATACAAAACTTTATTCATCATACTCGTATTTACATAAAACCAACATTCATACTGTTAAAAATAAATTTCAGTTTTCAATAAAAACCTTCTCGTCCTCATTCAGAAAATAAACATTTTCAATTCAACAAAACCTTCAAAATAAACATTCCACAGAGCCAGTCTCTGATACAAAAAATGATGAAGCCCGGGCCACTCCTAGGCCACAGCTACCAGGATCTCCGACTGTCAAGCATATAAAGCTTGATTCATGGATTGTAATCCCATGTTAAAACCCATGTTGGAATTAATTACACACCTCCATCATAAGCATACTCGGTTAACGTACCTTCCTCCTTTTTAAGAACCGTAAGAATTACGGGCACAATGAACATGTGACTTCAGGCTAGATACGCCAGAGCAAATTATCATATAACTGGTGGTCAAATACATACGTTTGCGCTGGTTCAATTGATACCGATAACGATCTCTTTACAGACCTCGATTGTGCCTTAGTATGGCGCTGGCCCTCTGCATATAGATTATCACCTTTACCTTTAATCTCTGCGATAGTCATATATGAACATTCCTTACGATGTCTAAGACATATACATGCCTCTGCATATACGTGCCTCTTCACCCTCCAATCGGTGCAGATATAACTCAGTACTCTTAATTAGATGCAATTAGTTGCCGCCCTCAATTATGTTCTGTTGTTCAACGATGGTAGTGTATATACTTCACCGTGCCACTGTCACAATTATCCACTTTCGCCTGACGGTCTTCCAAGTTTTTGGCGCCTGATAGTCCCCAACAAGAATGATAACCTTTGCTACCAAGGCGATGCTTTGTTAATGTGCCGCTTGTCCCGCAGTTAGGGTAGCTCAAAACCCGAATTTCGTTGTATATGCAATTGCCCAAACAAACAGCTCTCCAGAACTTTGTTACGCTGTGACTTCAGTTAACTTTGCATGGCTTCGACCTTCAATTTCAACGCGGAAACTAACCAAAGTCACCTTTGAGCCCGCGTGGTATATTTTCGTTTAACAACCGCTCCGATGTGATCTCAATTGGAAATCGCCAATTCCTAGGATGAATGTCATTTAATTATCGCCAGTTCAATAGCGCCGACGCAAAATCTCCAAATCCGATGCACTTCAAACTTGAGTTGTATTAATTCACTCAGCTCCGAGCCTTTGATGCATTCAACCAATCAACGGCCTTGTCCATGCAATTTCTCACACAATTAACGCCCAATATGATTTCACACAGTCTTTGATATAGTCGACACCTGTCTGCATATATCTATCACAGTTTATATATATAATGGCTTCCAAATTCGATTTTAACATGGAAGATAATAATCGTTACCTCTAGCTCCGCCTGAAGGTCGCTCTAAATCTCATTCATTAGATAGCAACTCCAGATTCGCCTGAAGGCCCATTGTAATACACATTCCTAGCAATTGTAATACCAATTACCAATTACAAATATATTACAAACAATTCACAGTCTCGTGCCGACGCAGTCTCAACGATGACAGTAACTCCTGCCGCTATCATAAAGAGATACTCAATCATTAGGTTCATAAACTGAATGCTGGGAGTGCATCTCCGGGAGTAATTAAGTTAACAATTGTGCATGGAAAGAAACACGATATCCGCCATAAAGAATCAAAATATAACACTGTCCTGAGTCCGCAACCGTTATTCTGTTGGCTCCAGCTGTTCTCGGTCCAGGTTATATTTATAAGGTTGGAATAGATTAAAATAGGGACTCAAGAAATCGCGCAGACTGGATTCGACTGTAAACAATAGTTAACACACATAGGGTTACGCGTTTGGGAAAACGATACCCAGTAACATTCTCGGCCAGATCTGGTTATAAAAATGTTTATGGACAGATGCGCATGGAAATAAATCCATTAGCCTTTTATACAAATTCAGGGTTATATAAAAAAGTGTAGAGCCATATCTTAGAATTCATAAACACAACCAAATCCATGCAAATCCTATTTATATTCACATAACACAAACATTCACAAAAGCTTTACATTCATGGCCAAATATACAATCTATGGCCCTTTTACAAACTGCCAAGGCTCCCAAGGAGAACCTTGCTCCCTTCTCACACTCACCATTTTCTCTCCAAAAACCCCTTCCTGTTTATACAATTTTAAAAATAAACTAATTAAATGCTCAATCCCCTTAATATCTCAACACTACTAGAATATCTCAACAAACCCTATTATCTAGAATCTTATCCCTTCATATCCTTAACCAATTCTCTCATATCCTCTTAATTAATAAAAGGATATTTACAAAATCCTCACCTTCTCCTATTTTAATAAGAAATTAATTAATAAAATATTAAAATTGTCACACCCCCTTTATCATATATTTACAAATGAAAAAATGGTCTTGATGCTCCTGCGTTAGGGAGTTAGGTGCTGGAATTACTATTTATCCAACACTCCCCCTTAATTTGAACCATATGACAAACACACAAAATATGCTATAGCACAATACATAAGACACAAACATACTCTTAATTGACATCCCTGTTGGTCTAAGTCTCAACTACACTTACAACATAGTCTGGATTTTCAACAACACATATTTTAGTTCTACAAAACTCAAATTTGGCCTTCCCAAGAGGCTTAGTGAATATGTTAGGTACAACCTCATTTGTATTACAATATATTAAGTGAATTTCTTTTTATTTGACCTTTTCTCTAACAAAATGATATTGTGTGTCTATATGCTTTGATCTTGCACGACACACAGGATTGTTTTCCAATTTGATGGTGCTTTGACTATCACATCTGATCACTGTAGGTTCTTGTTGACCTTCACCAACATCTTCAAGTATTCTTTTGAGCCATATAGCTTCACAGGTGGCACTGCATAATGCTTTATACTATGCTTTAGTTCATGACAAGGAAATTGTTGGTTGTTTCCTAATACTCCATGATATAGCTCCTAATCCTATATTGAACACATACCCAGTGATGGATTTCATGTCATCTAGATTTCTGTCCCAGTTAGAATCAGAATGACCTGTCAATTCAACATCATGATCATTAGTATATTCAATACCAAAACCGATAGTTCCCTTCAAATATCGAAGGACCCTTTTGCAGCTACCTAATGGATTTCATGAGGCTTAGCCATGAATTGACTAAGTATGATTACTACATAAGCAATATTTGATCTAGTGTTAGTGAGATAAATGAGTCTTCCCACTAATTTTCAATACAATGTTCCATTCACCTCTTTTGTTCCATCATCACTTCCTCAATTTGATATTTTTTTTCCAATGGAGTACTCGTTGCTTTACATCCATCCATATGAAATCTCTTTAGTACTCTATTTGTATATTTTCGTTGTGTGATTAAAGTGCTTCCATCATCTCTCCATAATTTGATATCTAGACAATAGTGCATTTGTCCAAGGTCATTCATCTCAAATTCCTATGACAATTTCCTTTTTATATCCTTAACCAATTTATCACCACTCCCTATTATTATTACATCATCAACATATATAGAGATTAGTACTATATCTCCCTTTCTATCTATATTGACATACAAATTAGGATCATTTCTTCTTTTGTTAAATCCTTGATGAAAGAGGAATTTATCAATTTACTCATAACAAGATCTCGGTGCATGTTTAGTCCATATAATTCCTTTTTTAACTTGCATACGAGATGTTCTTGTCCCTTCTTTACAAATCATTCTGGTTGAACAATATAAATCTCCTTTTTTAAGTTGCCATTTAGAATAGTTAAATTTACATCTAATTGATGTAGCTTCTAATCATATTTAGTTGCCAATTCTATCATTATTTTGATTTTGTTCATTTTTGCAATTGAAGCAAAGGCATCTTCATAACCTATACCTTCCTTTTGTGAATAACCTTTTGCAACCAATCTTGCCTTATACTTGTCTATACTACCATTTGCATTAAATTTTGTCTCGTACAACCATTTTGATCCTATATGGACCTTTTTCTAGGTAATTCTGTTAGTTCCCAAGTTTCATTTTTCATTAGAGAGTCATATTCTTCTTTCATAACTTCCATCCATTCTTTATGATTTTTGGCTTGTTCATAATTTAAAGGCTTAAAAACATTCATTACTTGAGACATTAAAGCATAATGTTTATACCTGATAGGGGTTTGAATATGTCGTGTTGACCTTCTTAGAGGTTCATTACACTCTGGAGTAACCTCTCCTCTTCTTCTTCTCTGTGGAGTGGCTTCATCACTCGTTAGTGGACTTTGACTTCTTAAAATGTCTTCTTGGAATGTCCATGCTTTCTTGAGCTTGAGATGACTCAACTTCTTCTTCTTTAAAGTTTTCATCAGGAGGATGCCATACATTATGTTCATCTTCTTTTATTTTTTTATCTGCAGGGTCATGAAATATACCATATCTACTTGCAAAGACCTTGTGAGTACTTGGGTCATACATTTTATATGGTTTTTTATCAGTACAACATCCAATAAAAATGCATTTGATGGATTTGGCATCTAATTTTATGGTATCCCCTTTAGGAATGTGAGCAAAGGCCTTGCATCCAAATATATTTAAATGCCTAACTTTAGGTTTAAAGCCATAAAATACTTCAAATGGTGTTTTGTGCTAAATATACTTGGTAGGGATTATATTTTTGAGATATATAGTTGTATTAATGGCTTCAAAACAAAAACTATTAGAAATTCCTTTACGTTTTCACATGCTATGAGCACATTTAATTAATGTTCTATCCTTTCTCTTAGCTTCTCCATTTTGCTGAGGTGTACGGGGTGCTATAAATTGTTGCATAATTCCATTTTGTTTGGAGCATTTGACGAAAGCTCCTAAATATTACTCACCACCTTTATCTGATTGACGAATTTTAATGCCCTTTCCTATTTTGTTTTCAACCATACTCTTGAATTCTTTAAAGTATTCAAACACGTCACTTTTATTTCTTATAAAGTACACCCAATTGTATCTAGTTCTATCATCAATAAATATAAGAAAGTAATATGCTCCATTAATTGACTTAGTTTGCATTGGACCACATACATGAGTATGCACTAGTTCAAGTATTTCTCATTTTCTTCTATTTCCATGCACAGGAAATTCTTACCTATGTTGTTTTCCTAGTGCGCAACCTTCACATTCAAAGTGTTCACCGTTAATATTTGGAAGGCCTTCTACGATCAATTTCTTTTGTAGTAACATTAGGTCATTATGATTTAAGCGTCCATACCTTTGATGCCAAAGCTCGATATTTGACATGCCTATTGATGCCAAATTTAGATGCCCATTATGCATTACATATAACTTGTATAATCCTCCAATTCTCATTAATTTCCAACAACCTTGTAGTTCTCCTACACACCCTTTAACAAAAAATGTGATTTCACATATTCAACTTTAAAATGTTGATCTGTAATAATAGAGACTGAAATTAAGTTCTTCTTTAACCCTGGAACATACACCACATTTTTGAATTAGTTTTTCTTGTCCATTAGGAATCATAACACTTATATCATCACATCCTTTAATTTCATGTGATATATTATCTCCTAAATATATGTATGCACCATTATTAACTTCATGATAAGTATCAAACTAATCTCTTTTGCATGACATGTGGATTGATGCACTGGAATCTACAAACCAAGCATTATCATCATCAGGTTTTTTGATAAAGCAACATTGGACACAAACAATTTAAGATTGATAAAGTCATGACCAATTGCTTCTTCTCTATCAAGATAATTTCTTGAATGCCTTCTTTGTTTATATTGATCATACCTTCATTTTATGCAATTCTTAGAAAAATGACCGGGTTTTCCTCAGTAATAACACACATCATCTCTACTTGATTTGGGATTTGTCCTTGATAAAGGTGTATCTTGAAATGATTTTATTTGTGGATTTTTTCTTTATTTTTCACAATTTTTTTGCCATTGAAGGATTGCCTCCCTTTAGCCATCAATGCTAAATATGAATGGGGAGATTTTTGGTTAAGACTTCTTCTTTTCTCTTCTTCTTGCATCAGTATACCTTCCAACTCATCAAATGAAGGTGCCTTCTATCTAGCTGAAAGACCAGTGAAAACAAATTGAATTTCATCAAGCATTCCATTTAATATCACAATAACCAAGTTTGTACTAGATATTGTTTCACCAATGCCACCTAATTTATCCTTTAGATCCTTAATTCTAAAAAGAAAATTACTGACACTTTCATTTTCTTCCATCTTAACTGAAAGAAGCTTACTCTTTAAATACAATATTCGATTTGTAGTCTTTGTCTCATACAAATTTTTGAGAGTGTTCAATGTATCCTTGGATGTTTTGCACTCTCTAATGTGAGGAATAATATTTTCCTTAACACACACCCACAAAAGCACCTTCGCTTTGTTTTCCTATAGCTCCCAATCTGGAATTACAACATCCGTGGCTTGAGGGGACATTGTTTTGACTTCAACTCCAGAAACAATCATCCATATATTGTAGCCTTCCATTAAAGTTTGCAACTTAAACTTCCAATTTGTATAATTTTCACCATATATCTTATTAAAGTAAGATAAATAAGATTATGCCAATACATTAGCCATGATACTAATCTTATGAATCCTCCAATCACTAAATACCAATAACTTTAATGACTCCTTAATCACAAATATAATTCCTCAAACACAAGTTATAAAGTTATAATAAAATTCACAACTAAAAAATATTATTGGACAATATGTCTCCTCCTCCCTTTTTTTAAGTTATATATTAAAAAATCACGAACAAAGCATCATTTCATCATATAGCCTTCAATATATCAGGAGTCTGTCTAAAATAACAATGCCAATTTTAAAAAAAGTTAGGAGGCCAATCGTTAATCAACACTCCACAACACTTTTCACTTAGTTGGAATTCAACCACAAATTTATTTTTATAACCAAAACTTACTTTTCTACTGATTTGGAAAGTTTGAAGAACTTGAAACCCAAAAAAACAACCGCCTCAAACTAATCTTCACTTAGGAAAGACATTTTCACCTTAAATAACCCCAATTTGTAAAATAAGCAAATTTAATCCTCAACTTAATTCCAAATATTATTGTGCTGCTGATTTACAAAATCATTCAAAATGTTATTGAGTTGTTGATTTATAAAAAACATTCAAAAATAAGGTTTTACCCTTCCAAATATTGCACCCTTTACACTCACACCCTACACCAATAAGGCTTCTTTGAGCTCCAAATAGATGATGATCTGGCCAATAGGAAGCGACTCTATCTCACAGTGAATATAGCTTAGATCTACAACATATATCTCCTTTGTTTGGTGTCTCAAACACCTCAATCACTTTCAATAGTATCGACGCAACAACTTCAACCAATTTTCCCTTCATCAGATAGCTCTCACTGCAAACAATTTTTTTTTGTATTGTTGACTGAATGATACTCTCCTTCATTATATTATGTATTGTTGATTGACTTTGGTGAACCAAAATGTTATGAAGAAGCAGTGTAGGTAGAAACCAGGAAGAAGTGGGAGTTGTCCATGAAAGAAGAGATGGACACCTTGGTATATAACCAGACTTAGGAATTAGTCAATTTGCTTGCATGTAAAACAAAATTGCAGAATAAATGGGTTTATAGGTTGTAGTAAGAAGATAGAGGTAGAAAAATGTATAAAGCTAGACTTGTGGTGAAGTAGTTTGCACAGAAGAAAGGTATAGACTTTGATGAAATATTTTCTCTTGTTATTAAAATGACTTCAATCAAAACTATTTTAAGTCTAGTAGTAGTAGAAGATTTTCATCTTGAGCAATTAGAGGTAAAGACAAACTTTCTCCATAGTTATTTAGAGGAAGAGATCTATATGTAGCAATCACAAGGATATGAGGTCAAATGGAAGGAGAAACTAGCATGCAGATTGAAGAAGAGCTTGTATGGCTTAAAACTGGCTACAAGGTAGTGGTATCTAAAATTTGACAGGTTTATGTCTAAACAAGGTTATACAAGATGTCACTCTAATCATTGCATTTATCTCAAAAGACAAAATGATGCTAGTTATATTATATTATTATTATATGTAGATGACGTGCATGTTGTAGGGTCTAACATGTAGGAAATAAATGTGTTCAAAGGAAAATTAGAAAATTTATTTGCAATAGAGGATTTGTGTGTTGCAAAACAAATCCTTGGTAAAGAGAGGAAAAATTGTAGATTAACATTGCCTCAAGGTGAGTACATACAAAATGTGTTAGAAATATTTAATATGGAAAACACAAAACCAATAACTACACCTTTGGCTAGCCATTTTGTTGTATCTCTGAGATGATAATATTCAGCTATCATGACAAGGCATCTAAGATATTTGTTTTGTGGGTTTTTTTTTTTTTAATTTTGTTGGAGGACCCATGTATGAAACAGATATAAAACAATCATACCTAACCTTTTGAATAGTATTAACATTTAAACGTAGGGTTGCTATTAAAATCCACACAGTGATATAGCTTGTTCAATGATGAGCAGAAATTGAAAGATAATATGACTATTACAAGTTTCAAATAGAAAATTAAATAATCATAAGTGAGAAAACTTCCAAAACAATGTTTAGAAATTTTAATAGAATATGCCTAAGATTACAAAACATGTTTATGATTTTATGATTTTTAGAGGCGAATTAATTAAAAAAACACTTTATATAATTCTTTCTCTTTGGAAGGTGATCACTTCATAAGCTTATAGGAGTAAATTGAAACACAATTATTCCTACTTGTTTATCTCTGTAAAACTTAAGAATATGAGGAAGGAACATAATGAATGAAAACTGGAGAACTTATAGGGAAAACAAAATGGTATGAATCAAAACTCAGAATCCTTTGCCTTTGTATTAATGATTTGGAAAAAGGCAAGTACATTTAATTCTTACAAATGTTTCTTTCGAGGGTGCAACCCTTAATAACTTGTGGAAGGGATTTATTTATACAATCTTAAAGTTGAGAAAACATCTTAAAGAAATTTACAAAAATAGATCAACACAAAATAAATAATATAAACTGATAGTTGATCTGTCATTATTTTGGTGTTGAGATGTTGATGATTGTTCTTGGAAAAGCTGAAAACTGTTGAATTGATGATGACCTATTCCTAGAAACACTGAAGGTTGGTTGATCCTTTTTTCAGTCAAGTAGATTAGTTAATTGTTCCCAACATTTCTTATCTGGGATAGATAACCTAGTTACTATTCAATAAACTTCATATGTTTCTATATACTTAGTAAAAGTAGGTTTTACTAGAAATACATGTCTGATTTCATTTAGAATGAAAAAGAAATCTCTAAATGAATACAACACAACCTTTGGTGTTGCTGCACCTCTTATGTTTGAAACTGAAGCTACATTGGTACCTACCTCTGTAATCCTTCGAGCATAATCTTCAATGGGCATTAATTTGTAATTTATCACAAGCATAGAGGGCAAACCTACTGAAAAATCTTTGAACCATGACATTAACATTGTTGCATTTTTCCTCGAACTGAATAATGAGGTTTTTCTTTGTGATGATTTTCTTCACTTCGAGTATGGTTTTTGTCCAGTCATTTATACCTAATTATTCAAGCTCATAGTTGTCTTTAGAATTCAAAAACTTGTTACCTCAGTGGTAACTTCTGGCATGTCCTCAATTTCCTTGGAGATAGTTTCAATAGGTTCTTGTGCTTTCTCCAACAAGTATTTTTTATGAAATATTATCTTGATATAGGGCTAGATATCCTTGATTGATTTAGTAATTTCTTCCCATGGAATCTCGTTTGCCAAACATAATTTGTTTCCCAGGTAAGATTCTTTGGTTTCCTTCTCCAAAACATCAATTTGACTTTTTGTCCTCTGCAACTCAGCTACATGTGAACCATCTGCAACTGCTTTCATATGCTTTAATTCCTTCAGTTCATCTTGCAACTTCTTAATTTCAACTATCTTAATGGACAGTTATGAACAAATTCTACAAGTTGTTAGCTCCTTTCGCTATACATGTACTTGGTGATGTGCCTGAAGTAGAAACTATGGTTATAGAGACTGCTGAAAGAGGAACTACATCAATTGGAGAATTTGAGTCCTTTTTACAACTTCCTCTTTCTCTTTGACCAATTTTTCCATTTCTTCCTCCATCTGTTTTATTTTCAGATTTTGTTCCATGATGAGCTTCATCATGTCAGATTTCTTAGTCTCGGTTTCTTCAATCTCCTTCATCATTGGGTCCTCAAAAGCTGAAAGTTTGAGCTTCTTCCTTAAAGTTGAGAGCTCGTCATTTTTCTTCTTGACAAGTTCTTCTACAACATTTATATTTGAGGGATCATATCCCATCTTCAACACCAGATATTCCAAAGATTTAATCATGGTGTCCTTTGCTAGTGAGGAACTTTTTCCAACTTGAGATGTGATTGTGTATTGGCCAAGGTGACCTACAACTTTGACAAACTCATGGCAGTATGAGTTAAAGTGGAAGAAATCATTTGGCCTGTCTATTTGTGCATCTCAATTTGGTCAATTGGATGTACATCTTTTACATTAAAATCAAAGGAGGATTGCTTCTAATAATTTGCAGGAGTCCTGATCTATGGAATTTGAGCTTGCAAGAAATCCATTTGCATCTTACCCTTCTCAAGGTAAAAAACTGAAAGAAGTCTAGCTTGAGGACTAGAAGAGTGTTTCCAGAATTTAGTATAAGGTTTTAGCTTCAATTCATCATTCTTCTTCTTAATTTTGTTGAAGACATGGAAGATACCATATTCTTTGTCCTTCTAACTATTTCCACTGGTTTGAATCACCTGTTGTTCCTGAGAAGTAGTGGAATGAGTGGGGGATTGTGTAGACTATCCATTAGACCATGTAAAAGGAAAATTCTCCCCAAGTCCATCAAATGTTGTTTTCTGTGGCTCATTTGTTGGACTAACCTTCACAGAGATCCTAGGTCTCTTCTTTCTATGCACAATTCTAATGCCCTAGTTTGATGCTTTAGTTGTAGGGGATGATTGTTCTTCCCTTCCTTGCTTGACTGACTTTTCATGTGCAAGTGGAGTTTGTACATTTGAAGTAGAGAATGCCTGTTCTTCTACTTCTTGAAGGGTTTTCTCTTTCCATTCTAACTTACTTTTGTACTTCTCTATTTTAGGCCTGATTGTATGATGGTATGCAGTAAATTTATTTTCCACCATGAGTTTTGAAATTACTCCCATTGGGTCATAAGACCAAGTTAGGTTGAGACCAAAATTGATTTCCTTCAATATCATGTCTACTTCTTCTCCTGCTACTCTAGCATTGCAGATGAAAGGACTAACCTGAGCCTTTAATTAGAATTGTGATTTCTTCTTTGCAGTTACAAAATGTACTTCATCTACATTCAACATATGCCTAATATATTACAATGAAAAAATTATGATATGGAGGTACTTAGGAAGTTTGTAGGGTGGAGCTCCCAACCATAGACTCTAATTTCTGTATAGTTTTTGTAAAGATACCAATCTCCTATGGTGGCTTGATCAACCAGCTACAATACTTTCACAATTTCCTCACTGATTCTTGGTACTGGAGTACTACTCATAAGATTAATAGTTGGATGAACAAACAATACTATGAACTGTTTATATGTAGATTCTTCCTTCTCCTTCATTCCCATAGAAGTTGAAAATATCACTGATTGTGGTTGCCTTCTTCATCTAGTTTCTGTAAGGTGAATGGAAATTTGTCTCCTTGAAAATATATAAAAAGATATACAAGTACTGAAGCATACTTGAATACCTTTTCAGTATTAAACTATAAAAATTGTTCATGGATGGCTTCAGCTAAAAAATGGCTAAAGTTATAGAGAACAATAGGTTTGGAATCAAAACAGAAGATAGATAAGAAACCTAGGATGGCTTGATTAACATATTGATCATAATTGTAACCAAGCAAATAAGAAAGAATAGTGATAATTTGCTTGGTTCTGTCTGGGAACATGGATGAATCATATAGAGGATTTCTTTTAGGCAGAGGGTTATGTACAACAAGGAAAAGTTCAAGAGTTTGAGACCTTTTAGTAAAATCTAGATTTTGATAGGCTTCTGTTAGGCTTTCATGAGAAAAAGCTTGGGTTAATGTAACAGTATAGACCTGCAACATTTTTTCAATTGATTGAGCATTGATAAAACATAGGATTTCTCCTGTAGGTGAAATGATAGATCTTTAACTTGGATCATAGGATTTGTGGCATTTCCTAACAAATTCAGGTGCTCTGTTTATCTGTGGGAAAATGTAGTGAGGAAGGTGGCAGTCCAAAAGTCCTATTTCATCTGTCTGATTAACTAGCTAGTCTTCCATCCAATAATAGATTTCATATAAATCGAATTGAGAGGAAGACTCAATGATCTTACAATCTCTGTGAACCAGGGGAGTATGATGGAAGTAAACTTGTGGATAAATGAGGGGATTTGGGGTTTCTGCAATCTCCTTTCCCTTAGGAGGCATTTTGTTAGGTGAATTGCAGGCTGGACTAGACAGAAATGGGAAGAATTGGTCTAAAACATAGTAATAACAAAAAAACAGTATAACTGAAAATGGATTAGGTGGACCTGGATGTGGGCCTGGTTTTGGATAGAATTAAAAATTCGATTGAATGATGAATCTATCATTTAGGCTGCAAGAACAAAATCTCCAGTGATGAATTGAGTTTCAGAAACGTACTATGTAATGGTTTTTATGGAGGAACATGGATTATAATGAATACAATGGAGCAGGACTATTTGATGAATGACTAAATCATCATTAATTATCCAACGAGATTGTTAAAATGGATCTATGGAGGACAAATTCATGAGAGTGGCAAATTAAATGAATAATGGATAGACAATAACTGATTGGGTAAAGGAAGTGACTCAGAGCAGACGTGGATGATGACGTAGGAGTGATGGTGAATGTCCGAATGAAAACTGTGTTCGAGAGCAAGTTAGGGTGGTAAGTTGTTTCGGCATTTTAAGTCCCGAAAGGCTAGGATGGAGGAAAAGTAGTTTTGAAGGGCGGTTTCCAAAACTTCCCAGTTCGGACCCCCCCCCGCTGATAAAGTTTGGACAGAATGAGTGCCGAAGAATGATGTAAGCCATCAGATATTAGGAGAGTGTGCAGGATGAAAAATAAAATGAAAGAGTTTTAACAATGCAAGGTGGAAGTGGTGGTGGGGCCAAGAATTCTATCATATGTGACATGTATGGGGTATTAGGGAATAAATGGATGAGGTTTGGATAAAAATAACATTGATACTTAGTATCTATGATTAATAAACCCATAACCATATCCACATATTTCCAATGTTATATATTAGGATAAAAATCCTTTCATACTCCAATTGTATTTCATTTCTCCTAAAAAAATTTCAATCTTAGTTACCTGAGTGTACTTAGACTAGGTACTTAATATTTTTCTTTTAATGACTAATCTACTTCTATCCCTTATTGCTTCCATTGGCTCAGATTAAACTGGTGAGCCAATTTTATTTATTACCTCTTGACAAACAATTTAAATCAAACCCAATCATGATTAAATTGTACAATTGGATTCTATGGACTAGTGTGACAATTAAACAATATGCACACAAAAATAATCTTTGACTGAGAGTAGTGGCATTTGGATTTGCAACACATTTAGAACTTATTATTTTTTATTTTCTCTCTGATCTAACATTTTTTTATTTTTCCTTGCTTTTTTAGGGCATCTATTCTAACATTTTATTTGAAATGGACTCATTCATCAAAATATCCCTAACTTTTTTTGATTCAATGTTACTTTTGTCCATATCCAAACTTAACCATTTTTTGGAATGATTTTCATTTTTTGACTAATTGATGCTAACTTACGAAAACCAAAAAATGATATAGCATCGGCTCCAACTGGGGACTGCTTTCTCTTGTAGAATGCAGAGAACCTACAAATCCATGTGTCTTCTCCTTTGGCTATGGAGTCTTTGTTGTCAGAACTCACAGTGACATTTTGAAAAGTAAAATAAACTAGACTTTTTCAATGGTAGTAATGAAATCTACTTTAAATTCTTAGTACTGAATATAATGTTTGAGAAACTTCGCATTAACAAGAAAAGTGGAATACAGTCCCTAAATATTATGTAGAACAAAATTATTATTTCCGTTTACTTCAACAATAGCTAAAGGTCCAAACCATAGGTTATCAAACTTGCCATGTTTTCCCTTATCTTCTCTTCCAGAATCCCATCTTAGAACTAAATCACCCTCCTTAAAGTCCCTTTCCGTTTCTCTTCTGTCAAAAAGGCTCTTCATCTTATTCTAATACTTTTTCAACTTGTATTGAACTTCATCTATGTTTTCATTTAGTTCAATAATTTGGTTTATTCTCCTTAAAAAATAATTAGGGTCATCAGTTGAATCTTGTAGAAAATTTAAAATAGGGAAGGCTAAGTTGGTAGGGAAAATTTCATCTTTCCCATTGACTAACTGAAAAGGAGATTTTCCAGTAGACCTCTTTGGAGTAATCATGTTTGCCCAGACTGCATAAATTAGATGAGAGTACCAACTCTTTTTATGATCTTATAAAGTCTTTTTGATCACCTTTGTCAGACTTTTATTTGATGATTCTACAAGACCATTACCTTGAGGATAATATGGAGTTGAATGATCTAGAAAAATATGATATTTCTTGCAAAAATAATCATTTTAACATTGGAAAATGCTGTGACAATTGCGGTAACAATCTAGGTTGGGCAACCAAATCTAGACAGAATGTTTTCTTCAATGAATTTGATTACTATTGAATTAGTACCATTTCTTACTGGAATTGCTTCCACCCATTTGGTAAAGTAGTCTGTTGCAATGAGGATCCATCTATGTTGATTTCTTGAAGTGGGTTGCATTTCTCCAATAAAATCTATTCCCCATTGAAGAAAAGGTGTTCAGGCTATTGTTGGGATCAGTGTAAGAGCTTCTAGTTTTTACTTACCAATAAATATTGATAGGGGACACAACTTTTGACCTGTGCTCCTACCTGTAAGAACAATGTAGGCCAATAAAATTCTTTCATTAACATCTTATATGATGTTTCTCTCTAAGAATAATGTCCTCCACAAAATCCTGTATGAAACCAATCAATGATTCCTTCAGTTTCTGATTTAGTTAGACATAAAAACAAGATATTTAGTGGGTCCTTCCAGTATAGATTTACATTTATGGTACAATATTTGACTGCTTTCAATTTGAGATATTTACATTGACTTTTGGAAAATGATGTTGGGGATTCAAAATGGATCAAGAAATTTACAATATCTTGATACCAATCTGACAAAATATATTTCTCATCAATGTGTAGAGAAATGGCCTGATCCGAAGGTAAAGGTTCTTGTGGATTCTCCCCTTCTGCATGAACAGAAGGTTCTTGTAGATTCTCCTTATTTAACTTTGAGCAGCTTCTTGTGGATTCTCCCCTTGTATCTCAAAACAGAGGTTGTGTCCAATACTTTACAATTGGATCCAGATAGAAGCTTAGCTAATCCTTGACTCTTTACTAGCTTTGTGGTTTTGATAGTTAGATCAAACTCCAGTATTTGAGTGATCGATCTACCTCTCTTCCCAATTGTGTCTAGTTGTGTTAAAACATTTTTTACAGCATTGTTAGGAACATAAGGAGTAATAGGTGAATGTAGGACCTGCATCCTGAATGATTTTAGATATTGTATAAGGGCATAGGCTTGCTTCTCAATTATTTCATACTCAAGCTCAACATATCTCATAACCTTATTGAAAAGGGCTATAGGTTGGTCATGGGAATATTCATTCTTTTTTAATAAAACAACAACAAGGGTTGTCTCAAAGGCAAAGGCAAATATACTGAATGGATTGGTATAATCAGGACTAGCCAAGGTTGGGGCTTCAAAGATAGCATTCTTGATTTGGTCAAATTCATAACTGGAAGAGACAATACATTTAACTTCATGATCCTTTCAGAGCATATTAGTTATGTCTTTCACAATTTCAGCATAATTCAGGATGAACCTCCTTAAAAAATTAATCTTGCCTAGAAAAGCTTTGATCTCCTTCTTATTTCTAGGTAATGACAATGTTTTTATTGTAGAAACATGTTTTGGATCAATTACCACTCCTCCTTTGGAGATTATGTGGCCTAGAAACTTTCCTTCTTTGATAGCAAACATAGACTTTTAAGGATTAAGGGATATTTTGAATTTCCTACACCTATCCAAAACCTTCATTAAGTGCTTCATATGTTTCTGATCAAAATTATAAAAAGAAGCTATGTCATCAAGATAAATGACCACAAATTTATTTACTTGTCCCACAAAATCTATGTCCATAGCTCTTTCAAAAGTTTCTCCAGCATTGGATGAGCTAAAGGGAATTCTAGAATACATAAATGTACCCAAGGGTGTAGTAGAATATGTCTTCTCCCTATCTGTTGGATCAATATTTATTTGATTGTAGCCTAAAGAACCATCAAGCATTGAAAGTCTTTGTGCTCTTGAAACCACCTAAAATAACTGGTCCATTTTGGGTAAAGAGTAATTATCTTTTAATGATTCTTTATTCAATTTCCTAAAGTCCACACAAAGTTTGATTTCTGCATTCTTCTTTCTAACATGAACTAAATTAGCAACCCAATTAGAGTATCTAAGAGGGAGAATAATTAGGGCATCTAGCATATTCTTAATTTAATTTTCTACAGTTGGTAGAAGTGCTCAATTAATCCTCCTAAGTTTCTGTTGACAAGGTTTTGCTTATGGTTTTAAAGGAACCTTATGTTGTATCCGTGATGTATCATAAGTATTTAGATCAGCATAGTTCCATGCAAAATCATCCTTGTATTTTTCAAATAGCTTAAGATATTGAGCTTTAATTTTGGGATCAAAGGATGTACAAATTTTGATGCTCCTAATGTCATCATTTGTTCCAATGTTTACTTCCTCTATCTCATCTTGTGGAGAGATTGACTGTGGATCTCTGAGAACATCATTTTGATCAAACAATTTCTCTAAAGGAATGAGACCTTTGGGAAAAAAAAAAATTTAGACAACTGAATGATATCATGATTAGAAATTTTTGAATTGAAATATGAATCATCATTTTCATTTGTATTTTCATTCGTTTCTGTTCTATTTTCATCAATTTGTAGAAGTGAAAATTCATCTATAACTTGCATAAAAGATTTAAACTATTCATCATCTTCGAATATCTGCCAGTATTTAAGGTTATCTGGGATGGATGGCCTGTATTTGACTTGTATTTCATAGAGCACACTAGTTTGATTAGTGGTTTTAAATGAACTAGCAGAAACAATTAGGGAATCTGCATGAATATTCTGATCCCTTGGGATATAAGTCAGATTAAAAAAATTGAAGAAATTTTCAAATGAATCCCAAAACTCATTTCGATAAGATCTAAGCCTAGGATTTTTTGTTTGGCAAAGATTTCTAACTTGTTTAAAAATGAGCTCTAAGTCAGTAAAAACACTTAGGTTTTGTAGTTTTAAGCTCTTGGCTAACTGCAGTCCTAAAAGGAAAGCCTCATATTCAGATACATTATTTGTAACTTCAAAATGAAGTTTACATGATTGTGTAATGTTTTCCTTTTCTGGTGATATTAACACTACCCCAGCTCTGGCTCCATCCTTTATACAAGAACCATCAAATAATAGCTTACCAACATCAATCTGATTTGGTACAGGTCGTTTAATTACATCTTCAATTTTTACTTGATTTTGATGTGTTTGTTTTGAGGAGAGTTGGAAACAACCAAAATCTTGATCAATTTCATAAATGGGATGGTTCCTCGGTTGATCTGTTTTGCAAACAGTGTGCACAAATCTTACCTCTCTATACAACTTTAGTTTCTCTCCCCCATAAACGGAAATAGTGGCATAAGACATGTCCATCTGAAGAATTCCCCCTAATTTAGCACAACAAGACCTTGAAAGGAGCATTCTAAATTTGGGAGGGATATCTATGACAACTATATCTAAGACTACACTTTTTACTGGGATCTGGGTGAGAGTAGCTACTAAATCCTTAGTCAATCCTAGACAACACACCCTTTAGGAATCAAAGGTGTACATTTCATGATAGGATCTAGTTATGTCGAGAATTAAATGATCCATGATAGTTTTTTGCATGAGATTATGTGATGCTCCAGAATCAAGCATACAAATGTATAGCATAGAATCATTTGTTTTAAGAGTCACATAGATAGGGGGTACTATTCCATCTACCATATCTGAGCTAGGACCAAAGACAACTACTGGTTTTTCATCTTGAAGACTAATAATATGACTTTTAGCATCAACTGAGGTGTTCTGTATCCCTCTCGAGACTTGATTTTTATATCCAGGGTTTTTGGAGTGTTCTGAAAGTGGTATAGGGATTTTAAATCATTCTAACTCGTTTTCAACATTAAATGCAATTAAAATAGTTTTTTCAATTTAAGTAGTGATGCAGGAGCATATAGACCTAGCCAACAATGTGATGGTGAGGTCACATGTTGTGGCTAATGAAGGTTGGAGGAAGAATTGGTTATTTGAATTGTATTAATTTCGAAGTATGTAAGTAGTTAATTATTGCCTGATTCTTAGCATAATTGGGAAATAGGCAGCAAGTCATCCTCCCTACATGGAGATCAAGCCAAGTAGATAGAATTGTTTAGATTAGGATAGGATTTGATTTCAGAATATGTAGTCTATCCCTTCAATTGTGAAGGAATCTCTTAGATAGAACATATATGTAATTCCCTTTCTTTTCTGAAGAGGAATTCAAGACAAAGAGATAGAAATAGAGGATTCACAAGGTATTTATAAGCCTATGGGTAGATTAGGAACAGAGGCCACTAATTTATAGAATTAGGCCAGAAAGGAAAGATTTAGGTGAGAATTGAGTAGAGTGAGAGTAAATTTAGTGTGTGGATTGTATTTTGATATCAGACCTTTCATTTCTGTAATCATGTCAAGCCAAGACTCTGTAATCATTTCAAGTTGAGTGAATGATATTGCTATGTTTATGATTGATTGCGGGCCTGTGGAACCCTTTGTTTGCTTTCAAATTATTTACATTCGGGCCGAATTATTATCCTTTTTTTTTGTGGTGTTTAATGCCTAAATCGTGCATTTTATGGAAGTTAGGGGCTTCCTTTTAAATATCATGTTTGAGACGGCTCGTCGAGTCCTTTTACATGGTTTTGGTCTCACAGGAAACCTAGTTGACACTAAAAATGGGTGTAAAACATAGTCGGATTTGAAATCTGGACTTGAAACTTTATAAAGTGTGGCTTATTTCCTTATCAGGTCTGAAAGACTGATTCGATCAGTGCATTAGAGTGGGAGGAGCCAACCAAGTGAATGTTTTGATTGCGATCGCACCATTAAATTTTAGCTGTTGCGTCACGGTCAACCATGACCGTTGGATCGCGGAAGTAGTTTTATAGAAGTGTATGGTATTTCAGATAGCAAAAGGACACTAAGTGGTATTGAAGAACAGTCGGGCGATTCCATTCAATATTCGGCACGTGGCAAGTGGGTGAATAGGGAAACCATTAATCAGGTAGTTAAAGCTTGGGTTAATTGTTGGGCCAAAATAGATATGAACCGTTGGATCTAATACGCGCAAATTAACAGTGGAGAATCTGCAAGCTAGTCTAAATGTTTGGGATCAATGCTGACTGTTGGATTGGAAAGGGGAATGGATGCTAGATATTAGTCGATTAGGGATTGGTGATCAGATCGTGCATATGAAGGTGATATTCCAAAGGATGGACCTGTCGATACTTATAGAGGCAAGCTTATAAAATTTGAGATCCAGATATATGTGTATGGTGGGGTTTTTCTTTGTATTTCCTTTGTTTCTGTGTATTTCCAAATATTGCATGGAAGTGGGGTTTTAAAGGGCCAAATGCATGTTTACATGCTCCTGATAGTGTAATGTCTCTTATATAGTGTAATCCCATGGTTTAAAGGGTTTAAGCCTCAATAAACACTTCCGATAGTGTTGTGGAGTTCTAATAGTTTAAATGGTCCTGATTTTAAAGAAGAGGCACCAAAACTACGCTTTCGATGTATATATGTTGACATGAACTTTAAAGGCTTATAAAGGGGATAATATTCACGATAAAGTGTTAGGGTGTGGCAGCCTCAAGGTTGCATCATTTTTGGTATCAGAGCAGGGAAAAAGGAAGAAATTTCCTATGAGAAGGATGTTTTACTTATGGAGATTGATGATACAAAGGTATGACGGCTGCAGAAGTTAAATGAATGTCAATGTTGGGCACAGGACTACAACAGTGAGACTGTAGGAGAACTTTTGGGAAGTTCTTGGAGATTATGGTAGAACCTCATTCCAGTTGAGGCTTGCAATAGGTAGGGACAGTGGAGTCCTTAAGAGAAGTGAGTGGAGAAACCGGAGAGAGAGAGGAAGAGTGCTCAATGCAAGTTCTAAGGAAAGAGGACTTGGAGACTAGGCAGAGAAGAAGCTTGGTGAGAACATCAACTTATAAGGAAGTTGATTAGTTTTAGGTGTAGGAGCTCACATAGAAGAAAAGATGGCTATGGAAAGTCATATGGAAGGTTCAAAAGAAGGCTACAAGATGAAGGAGAAGAGTGCTCAAGCAATCCATAGGGAATGGATGAGTCAAGCAAAGCTTGACAAGGAAATGGCTCAAATAAGTAAAGTACTCGATGTGTTAGTAATGATGCTATAGGAGAACCAAAGACAAGGTGGGGTCTTGAAGACGAAGCCAGTGAAGTGGCCTAAGTTGCAGAGAAGGCTGCAATAAGAACATGTATAGTGGTTGATGAAAAACCTCAGAGAAATAGAGGAAGAAATGGAACTTTCCATTTGTAGACTAGATCAGGGTGAAATGTTGGTTGAAGAGGATAATGGGAGATCAGCGGAAGATCTCATGAACTATTGGAATAGTTTAGAACAATTAGATGATATGATGACAAGGGAAGCAGATGAGGCAATGAAGCCTTGTGATTTTAATTCTCATAGTTTGTGTATGTTTTCAGGATATGCAGAGGATGATGGATAGTCTAGTAAAACTATCACAAATAGGAATGAAGATCTTGAGGTGAAGTATGATGGAGAATGCCTTCTAGAGGATGAAGGTGCTGATTTATTGCAACAAAAAGAGTTCATAGATGAAATTATGTTTGGTGTAAGATAGTCAGATGAAGCTGATATAGACCAGAAATCTAGTGAAAATGCCATAGTGGTATTATAAGAAGGTAAACAAATGAATTTTTTTAATGTAATTGATGAAAGAACTTTGCAATATGATAGCACAGAAAATAGGATAATTCAGGAGGATTGCCAGAAAAAGGACGAAGCTGAGAATGGAAGTTGTGATGAACTCCTGGAGAGAGTCCACATGGAATTATAATTCTTGGAAAGATTGCTCAAGGAACCTAAAGGAGAAATGAAGCTTTTAGAACTTGATAAAGAAGAGGAAATCGTTACTATGCATGATAAGGATGAAATGTCTCTAACATTTATAGAGTTAAGTAAATGTTTAGACTCTTCAGTTAATGATGAGACTGCAGGTATGGAGGACATCATTGATAAGTATGATACTGAAATCAGAGAAATTGAGCAGAGATTATTTGAAGGTGAAAGGGAAGATTAGGAACAATAAGGAAGTTATGTCCTCAGAGACATAAAGGAGACAAAATAATTATTCTAGCAAGATAAAGATGGAAGGAACCAACAATTTAAAAGGGATGATCAACAACATGAGAATGAATTTGAGGAAGGAATTAGATTGTAGGAATATAGTAACTGGTAGAAAAATGAAGCACACGAGACTAGTCTGGCATTAATGAGAACAGAAGTAAATGTAATAACTGAAGGGCTACAAAGAAAGACAAGTGAAGACCGAAGATACAGATGGAGAATGAAGAAAAGGGTCAAGTGGAAGCTATTATAACAGAGGTGGAATGGCAAGCTAATGAACGAGTTTAGGAATCTTGAACAAATTCATATTGATTTGTTAGAGAAGGAGAGACTCAAAGGAATGGAGTCACAGCAAGAAGGATATGCTAAAATCTAGAAGATGTATGATGGAATATTGGTGCTTGAAGCATCAAAAGAGGATGAAAGGTATTATATTTTGAAAATTGAAATTTGTTGTGTGTTTGCAGTTTATGTAAAATTGAGGGAAGACAACCAGTTGTTCGAAACTGTTATATCAACCGGTGAAGAGATGACTACTCATAATCATATGAGGAATAAGGAGAGAAGTTATAGTCAAGTGAAGGAAGGTGTCTAGTTAGATGAAATCCAAAGGATAAGTCAAAATGAGGATGACAAAGGAATTATTGAGATCAAAGGAATGTTTGGAAAGGAAGAGATCCATTCATATGAATATGGAACAAAGAGTTGTCTTAGGAAAACTGATGAAGCTAATACAAAGAATGGAGGATCTTATGAATAGCTTAGTGTCTCATAGATTTGAAATTAATATTTTGTGTGTAAATGCAGGATACAATGAAGTAATGCAACTATTTAGTTTTGTCATAAGTGAAAGGAAAAGCAAAGATATGATTTTTCAGAAGTTAGAAGAGGGAAATTCACATAGTCTTGTGATGCAGAGGAAAGAGCAGTTGTTAAACATAACTATAGTGAATTATGCAGATATTGGACAACTATTGAGGACTAAAGCCAAGGGAGAACAACTACTAAAGGTTGATATAGAATATTTTGTAGATATTAGACAATTATTGAAGATTATTGACATTGAAGAAAGCCAGAGTAAAGAAGGACTATATGGCAAGGAAGTTGTTAGAAGTATTGGCATAATGAGGAAACAGGGTAAGGCATTTGTGTTTAATGAAATTATTGATTCTGGTGAAGATTTATATGCAGGAACAAGGTAGTGTGGAGTGAATTTGAAACAAGGAGTTGATATTGAAGATCAGATTGAAGGAAGGATGAGATCAAAATTTCTCAGGAGGATGGAATGATGCTGAATTTATAGTATGAAATTGTTGAACTAAAGATGAGTTGAAGGGATGATAGTAACAAAAATACTATTGTACCACAAAAAGTTGTTGATGAAAAAGAGGTTGAAGGTGACATTTCAGAAGCAAACAAATATGATGCCATGATCCTTAAGGGTGCATAAATTAAGTTGCTAGAGGAAGAGGTATTCCAAGTACCTAAGCGAGCAGGAAGAATTCTTAGTTTTCAGGAAATTTATGGAATTGCAGGTATACTGGAAATTCAAGTGAGAAGTGGTGAAGCCATGAATGAGAAACTAGAAGAAGGAATTGGAATTATTGTAGGGGATCAAGGGAGAAGGTATTGGCACAAGGATTATGATGTTCTTATTCAAGAACACATCTAGTTGCAGGAGAATAGTATTCATCATCTGAGAAGTGAAGTGGACAAAGAAATTAATGAGTTGTGGCAACTCATACAACAACATTCCAATAGACTGAATAGAGGACAAAAGAATGAAGGAAGATTGGATGGAAAGAATAATATAGGTAAAGGTAATGGTGGAGTACAAATTAAAGTGTGGAAGCCTAAAATTAATTGTGATAATGAGCAAAAATTACTAAGACCTATGGAAAAGGTAGCAACAAATAGTGAGAGCATTGCTAATGAGGCAATACAACATAAAGTATGGGGACCTTAGGAACAACAAACAATAGTAGTAACCAAGGACATACCAATGAACAAAGTATGGGATCCAGGAGGACACAGATCAGAAGTACATGATTAGGAGATCATGATTATTTTTAAACCTTCGGAGTCTGATGCAAGAGCATCTAGACCTAGCCATCAATATGATGGTGTGGTCATTTGTTGTGGCTAATGAAATTTGGAGGAAGAATTGGTTATTTGAATTGTATTAATTTCAAAGTATGTAAGTAGTTAATTATTTCCTAATTCTAAACAGAATTGGGAAATAGGTGGCAAGTGATCCTCCCTGTGTGGAGATCAAGCCAAGTAGTTAGAATTGTTTAGATTAGGATAGGATTTGATTTTAGAATATGTGTTCTATCCCTTCAATTATGAAGGAAACTGTTAGATAGGACATATATGTAATTCCCTTTCTTTTCTGAAGAGGGATTCAAGACAGAGAGACAGAGAGAGAGGATTCACGAGGGATTTGTAAGCCTACGGGCAGACTAGGAACAAAGGCCACTAATTTGTAGAATCACGCTAGAGAGGAAAGATTTAGGAGAGAATTCAGTAGAGTGAGAGTAAATTTAGCGCGTGGATTGTATTTTGATATCAGAGATCTTTCATTTGTGTAATCGAGTCAAGGTGAGACTCTGTAATCGTTTCAAGTTGAGTGAATGATATTGTTGTGTTTATGATTGATTATCTGGCTTGCATAACCCTTTGTTTGCTTCCAGATTCTTTACAATAAGGTTAGATGATTATCCTTTAGTTTTGTTGTGTTTAATGCCTAAATCATGTATTTGATGGAAGTCAGGGTCTTTCTTTTAAATATCAATGTTTGAGATGGGTCGGTGAGTATTTTTACATGGTTTTGGTCTCGCGTGAGAAAAACCCAGTTTACACTAAAAACAGGCATAAAACACAATTGGATCTGAACTCCAGACTTGAAATTTTATAACGTGTGGCTTATTTCCTTATCGGGTCGAAAAGACTAATCGTATCAGTGCATTGGAGTGGGAGGAGTCGACCCAGTGAATGTTGCGATTGCGATCACTTGATTAAACCTTAGCTGTTGGGTTGCGATCAACCATGACCGTTGGATCGCGGAAGCAGTTTTGTAACAGTGTATGGTATTTCAGATAGTGGAAGGATGGTAAGTGGTATTGAAGGACAGTGAGGAGATTCCATTCAATATAACGCACATGGCAAGGAGGTGAACAGGGAAACCATTTATCGGGTAGTTAAACCCTGGGTTAATTGTTTGGCCAAAATAGATATGGACCATCAGATCTAATACATGCTGATCGATGGTGGAGAATATGTGCACCAGTTTAAATGTTTGGGCTCAATGCTGACCGTTGGATCGAAAAGGGGAATGGACGGTGGAGATTAGCCGATTGGCGATGGGTGATTAGAGCATGCATAGGAAAGCAATATTCCAAAGGATAGATCCACTAATATTTATAGAGGTGAGCTTATAAAATTTGAGTTTTGGATATATGTGTATGGCACGATTATGCTTTGTATTTCCTTTGTTTCCATGTGTTTCCGAATATTGCATGGAAGCGGGGTTTTAAAGGGTTAAATGTATACTTACATGCTCCCAATAGTGTAATGGCTCTTATATAGTGTAAGCCCACAATTTAAAGGGTTTAAGCCTCAATAAATGCTTCCGATAGTGTTGTGGAGTTTCGATAGTTTAAATGGTCCTGATTTTAAAGAAAAAGCACCAAAACTACGCTTCCAATGTAGATATGTGGACATGAACTTTAAAAGCTTATAAGGGGGAGAATAGTACCAGTAAGATGTTAGGGTGTACCAGCCTTAAGGTTGCATCAAGTAGTATCAGTTGACTGATTTAATGGTCAAATAATAGTTCTTTAAGTTTCAACAGCTTTGTTACAAGGTTCAATTATTTGAGGTTCCTTAGGAGCTCTTCTAGGACCAGGTCTAGGCCTAAGATCAGATCTTTTGTTTAGTTCTGGAACTAGGAATTCAGAGAAGGCATGGTATTTGGAAGCCTGTGAGGAGCCTTGATCTTGTTGAACCTACTTTTGTTGTGAGAGACGAATAATATCGGTATGACCAAAAGAGGTATCCATATTGTTAATATCTTCAGCGATAGTATAGTATTGTCATCAAGCTGTTGATCATCTATCATAAAGGAGTTGGAACCTATTGATCATTACTAGGCCTTTGAAGAATTTGTAATGGTGGATTTATTGTGTATTGACCTTGATTTTGATTTTGGGGTCGAGTAACTGTATGTTGAATTGTTCTAGGTTAAGTCTCAATCTTGGAAATTCTATTAGATAGATTTCTAAGAAGTGAAGTTATCTCATATATTTTAGAATCTTCAGTTTTAGTCTGAGAGGAAGTAGAGGCATCTTGACTTGATTTAGAATTTCTTTGGGCCTTTTCCTCTTTATCTTTTAAAGTGGTTGAGGTAGCCCTATTTGCTTCCACCTCTATAGCATTAGTTTGCATATCTTCAAGATTCTTTGAAATTATTTCTCTTAACATCATAGAAAAATCATCTTCAAAAGCTTTCGAAAACCTAGCTTTAGCTGCTGCTATAGGTGGTTTTCAATCACGCGGCATCTTATGATAAAGTTTGTTGAACCTTTTGATAAAATCAGAGACAGGTTCACCAAAGTTTCTTTTAATTTCTTCAAACTCAGTCAAAATGTAAAGAGGATATTTGTTCATCCCCCATTGATTTTTGAATATATTTGTTAATTCTTCCTAGTTTCTAATGGAATTTGTAGTTAACTGCCTAAACCAAGTCATCACATTTCCCTCAAGAGACTGAACAAACAACCTGATGTAAACATTTTCTTGTTCTATGTTCATGTTATCTACAAAGGCTAGAAATGGTTGAAGATGATCCTCAGCTAAGGGACCAATTTCTCCATTATATCTAGGAAGGTGCCTTAAATATCCATTAGGGAAAGCATCAAGGGCTAGAGGTAAAATTAAAGCTACATATCTTGCCTATACAATGGGTTGGAATGCCATAGTACAATATGATGTATGAGATGTTCGTGAGGATGATGATAGGGAAGAGGAAGATTATGATAGAAGCGGTGAATTACTATGTGGGGGTGAAGAAGGAGGAGATAAAGAAGGTGGAGACTTCCTCAATGATTTTAAAGGAGTTTTAATAACCAACTTGTGGACCTAAGAATGAATATCCTCTTTAGTTTCAAAGAGTGGATTTGAATATATAGAAAAGGTCCCTTCAAGTTGTTTAGAAGTAGAAGATTCAAGTTGCTCAGAGGTGGAATTAAATGAATAAGTTGTGGGGGATATAAAAGTCTATAGGTTTGTATTCAGGTAAATGAACACCCAGGTCAAGCTTAGATTTAGGTGATCCCGATGGAAGTGGGGGTTCTAGATGAGATTCAAGTGAATGAATAAGGAAAGCTAATATGAAATCAACTCCCCTATCGAAAAGTTCAGCAACCCTTGGTTATAAGTGATTGTACTCTAGATTGGATGGAATGTTACTGTAGGGATCAAATTGTAATATATCTTCAAACTACAAGGTTGAAGTAGAAGAATATGGTTGATGTCTTCTTTTAGAATTGGACTTTCTCACAAGTGCTTCTAGATCTAACAGAGGACTAACTGTGTCAGATTTAGAATGGGATCTAGTGTGCTTAAAAGGTGCCAGTTTGGTATAGTGAAGTCGCCAGGTGAAGAATTTTGACCTATCTTGACCTTTAATCACCTTAAAGGAATACGAATTATATCTTTGACCCCGGAAAACTTAATGAAATTGGAGTCCTCAGCAATGGTGCCAAATTGATGTTGTATCTCTGAGATGATAATGGTCATCTATCATGCCAAGGCATCTAAGATATTTGTTTTGGGGGCGTTTGTTTTAATTTTGGAGGACCAATGTATGAAACAGATATAAAACAAGCATACCTAACCTTTTGAATAGTATTAATATTTAAATAGAGGGTTGTTATTAAAATCCACACAATGATATAACTTGTTAAGTGATGGGCAGAAACTGAAAGATGATATGACTATTACAAGTTTCAAATAGAAAATTAAATAATAATAAGTAAGAAAACCTTCAAACAATGTTAAAAAAGATTAACATAATATGCCTAATATTACAAAAGATGTTGATGATTTTATGATTTAGAGGGAATTAATTAAACAAACAATTTATATAATTCATTCTCTTTAAAGGTGACCACTTCAGAAGCTTATAAGACTAAATTGAAATAAAATTATTCCTACTTGTTTATCTCTATAAATCTTAAGAATATGAAGAAAGAACACAATGAATGAAAACTGGAAAGCTTACAAGGAACAAAAAACTGTATGAGTCAAAACTCATAATCCTTTGCCTTTATATTAATGATTCAGAAAAATGCAAGTACATTTAATGCTTACAAATGTTTCTTTCAAGGGTGCAACCCTTAATAACTCATGGAAGGGAGTTATTTATACAATCTTAAAGCTGAGAAAACATCTTAAAGAAATTTACAAAAATAGATCAACACAAAATTGGGAATATAAACTGATAGTCGATCTATCACTATTTTGGTGTTGAGCTGTTGATGATTGTTCCTGGAAAATCTGAAAACTGCTGAACTAATGATGACCATTTCCTAGAAATACTGAAGGTTTTTTTTATCGTTTTCCAGTCAAGTAAATCAGTTAACTATTCCCAGTGTTTCTTATCTAGGATAGATAACTTAGTTACTGTTAGGTAAACTTCGTCCATTCTGTATACTTAGTAAAAGTAGGTTTTACTGGAAATACATGTCTGATTTCATTTAGAATGAAAAAGTAACCTCTCAGTGCATTCAACACAACCCTTGTTGTTGTTTCACGTCTTATGTTTGAAACTGAAGTTTCATTGATACCTACCTCTATAATATTTCGAACATAATCCTCAATGGGCATTAATTTATCATTTATCACAAGCATAGAGGGCAAACCCTTGCTATTAAATGGTTCTAACCTACTAAAAAATATTTGAACCATGACATTAATGTTGTTGCATTTATCCTCCAATTGAAGAATGCGGTTTTTATTTGTGATGATTTTCTTCATTTCAAGTATGGTTGTTGTCCTATCATTTGTATCTAATTCTTTAAGCTCATAGTTGTCTTTAGAATTAAAAAGCTTGACTACCTTAGTGGCAATTTCTGGCATGTCCTCAATTTCCTTGGATATAATTTCAATAGCTTCCTGAGCTTTCTCCAACAAGTCTTTTTTATCAAAGATTATCTTGACATAGGGCCAGATATCCTTGACTGATTCAGTAATTTCTTCTCATAGAATCTCCTTTGCCAAACCTAGCTTGCTTCCAAGGCAAGATTGTTTGATTTCCTTCTACAAAACTTCAATTTGACTTTTTGTCCTCTGCAACTTGGTTGCATGTGAATTGTCTGCAACTACTTTCATATGTTTTAATTCCTTCAGTTCATCCTGGAACTTCTTAATTTTAGTTTTCTTAATGGACATGCTCTGAACAACTTCTGCAAGTTGTTTAGCTCCTTCTGCTGCACTCGTAGTTGGTGTTGAGCCTGAAATAGAAACTCTGGTTATAGAGACTGCTAAAAGAGGAACTACATCCATTGGAATTTGAGTCCTTTTCACAACTTCCTCTTTCTGTTTGACCCATTTTTCCATTTGCTCTTCCATCTATTTTATTTGCAAATTTTGTTCCATGATGAGCTTCATCATGTTAGATTTATGAGTCTTGGTTTCTTCAATCTCCTTGGTCATTGGATCCTCAGAAGCTGGAAGTTTGAGTTACTTCCTTAATGTTGAGAGCTAAACATTTTTCTTCTTGACAAGTTCTTCTGCAACATTTATATTTGAGGGATCATATCCCATCTTCAGCACTAGATCTTCCAAATATTTGATCTTGATGTATTATCCAAGGTGACCTGCAACTTTGAAAAACTCATGGCAGTATGACTTAAAGTGGAAGAAATCATCTGGCCAGTCTATTTGTGCATCTCAATTTGGTCGATTGGATGTACATATTTTACATTAAACTCAAAGGAGGATTGCTTCTAATAATGTGAAGGAGTCCTAAGCTATGGAATTTGAGCTTGTAAGAAATCCATTTGTATCTTACCCTTCTTAGAGTTAAAAACTAAAATAAGTCTAGCTTGAGAATTGGAAGAGTGTTTCCAAAATTGAGTATAAGTTTGTATCTTCAATTCCTCATTCTTCTCCTTAATTTCACTAAAGACATGGAAGATATCATCTTATTTGTTCTTCTAACTGGTTCCACTGGTCTGAATCACCTGTTGTTCTTGAGAAGTAGTGGAATGAGTGGGAGACTATGCAGACTGTCCACTAGACTGTGCAAAAGGAAAAGTCTCCCCGATTCCCTCAACTGTTGTTTTCCATGGCTTATTTGTTGGAGTAACCTTCACAGAGATCCTATGTCTCTTCTTTTTATGCACAATTCTAAAGCCTTGGCTTGATGGTTTAGCTATAGGGGATGAATGTTCTTCCCTTCCTCGCTTGGTTGTCTTTTCCTTTGCAAGTGGAGTTTGTACATTTGAAGTAGAGACTTCCTGTTCTTTTGCTTCTTGAATGGTGTTCTCTTTCCATTCTAACTGATTTTTGTACTACTCTATTTCACGCTTGGTTGTATGGTGGTATGTAGTAAACTTATTTTCAACCCTAAGTTTTGCAATTACTCCCACTAGGTCATAAGACCAAGTGTAGCTGAGACCAAACTTCATTTCCTTCAATAACCTGTTTGCTTCTTGTCCTGCTACTCTAGTGTTGTAGATGAAAGGACTAACCTGAGCATTTAGGTTCAATTGTGATTTCTTCTTTGAATCTACAAAATGTATTTTATCTACATTTAACCTCTGCCTAATATTCCAATGAAAAAATTCTGATAGGTAGGTACTTAGGAAGTTTGTAGGGTGGAATCTCATAGCCATAGACTAATTTTTGTATAGATTTGGTAAAGATACCAATCTCTTGTGGTGGCTTGATCAACCAGCTGCAATACTTTCACAATTTCCTCACTAATTATTGATACTGGAGTACTGCTCAAAAGATTAATTGTTGGATGAACAAACAATTCTATGAACTATTTACATGTAAATTCTTCCTTCTCATTCATTCCCATAGAAGTCCAAAATATCATTGATTGTTGGTTGCATTCTTCGTCTAGCATGTGTAAGGTGAATGGAAACTTGTCTCCCTGAAAATATATAAAAACATATACATGTACTGAAGCATAATTGAATACTTCGTTAGTATTAAACTGGACAAATTGTTCGTGGATGGCTTCATATAGAAATTGGCTAAAGTCGTACATAACAATAGGTTGGGAATCAATGGAAAAGATAGACAAGAAACCTAGGATGGCTTCATTAACATATTGATCAAAATTGTAACCAAGCAAATAAGAAGGAATAGTGATAATTTGCTTGGTTCTGTCCTGGAACATGGATGAATCATAGGGAGGGTTTCTTTTAGGCAAAGGGCTATCTACAAAAGGAAAATTTCAAGAGTTTGAGACCTTTTAGTAAAATCTAGCTTTTGATAGGCTTCTAATAGGCTTTCATGAGAAAAATGATGGGTTGGTGCAATAGTTGAGGCCTACAACATTTGTTCAATAGACTGAGCATTGATAAAACATAAGATTTCTCCTGTAGGTGAAATGATAGCTCTTTGACTGGGATCATAGGATTCACGGAATTTCCTAACAAATTAAGGTGTTATTTATATCTATGGGAAAATGTAGTGAGGAAGGTGGGAGTCCCAAAGTCCTATTTCATCTGCCTGATCAAATAGATGGTCTTCCATCCAACAGTATATTTGATATAAATCAAATTGAGAGGAGGACTAAATTATTTTACAGTCTCTATCAACCATGGGAGTATGATGGGAGTGAACTTGTGGATGAATGAATGGATTTGGGATTTCTGCAATATCCTTTCCTTTAGGAAGCATTTTGTTAGGTGAATTGCAGGTTGAACTGGACAGAAATGGGAAGAATTGGTCTGAAACACAGTAATAACATAAAAATAATATAATTGAAAATGGATTAGGGGGACTTGGATGTTGGCTTGGTTCTAGAAAGAATTGAAAATTTGATTGAATGATGAATCTGTCATTTAGGCTACAAACACGAAATCTCAAGTGATGAATTATGTTTCAGAAATGTTTTGTGTAATAGTTTTTGTGGAGGAACATGGCTTATAAATAATAAAATGGGGTGGGGCTATTTGATGAATGAATAAATCCTCATTAATTATCCAACGAGACTATTAAAACAAATCTATGGAGGATAAATTCATGGGAGGGGCAAATTAAATGAATAATGGATAGATGATAGTTGATTGGACAGAGGAAGTGACTGGGAGCGGATGTGGATGATGACGTAGGAGCGATGGTCAATCGCAGAATGATAACCACGTTTGGGAGAAAGTTAGGGTGGTAAGTTGTTTCGGAATTTTAAGTCCCAAAAGACTAGGATGGAGGAAAAGTAGTTTGGGGGGTGTGGTTTCCAAAACTACCCAGTTCGGAGCACCCCACCCCCCCCACTAATAAAGTTTGGATGGCGAATGAGGGGTGGAGAATGATGTAAGCCATCAGATCTAGGGAGAGTGTACAGGATGAAAAATAAAAGGAAAGAGTTTTGAAAATGTGAGGTGGAAGTGGTGTCGGGGTCAAGAGTTTTGTTGGATGTGACATGTTTGGGGTATTAGGGAATAAATGGATGAAGTTTGTATAAAATTATATTGATACATAGAATTTATGGTTAATAAAACCCATCACCATATGTACATATTTAAAATGTTATAGATCAGGATAAAAATTCGTTCGTGCTCCAATTGTATTTCATTTTTCTACCTAGTCTTAACTCCTAACGGTTTTTCAATCTTACTTACTAAGTGCACTTAGACTAGCAACTCAACATTTTTCTTTTAATGACTAATCTACTTATATCCCTTATTTCTTCCATTGGCTTAGATTAAACTTTTGATACAATTTTATTTATTACCTATTGACAAAAATTTAAATCAAATCCAATCATGATTAAACTGTACAATTGCATTCAATGCACTAGTGTGGTAATTAAATAATTTGCACACAACATTTTATTTGTAAAAATAAAATTTGACTGAGAGTAGTGGCATTTGGATTTGCAACACTTTAAAAATTTATTATTTTTTCTTTTCTCTCTTATCTAACATTTTTTATTTTTTCTTTCCTTTTCTAGGGCATCTATTCTAACATTTCATTTGATATGGACTCATTCATCAAAATATCCATAATAGTTTTTGATTCAATATTATTTTTGTCCACATCGTAACTTAACATTTTTTTGGAACGATTTTGATTTTTTGACTAATTGATGCTAACTTACCAAAACCAAAAAATTCTACAACACATTTCAAAATATGTGTCCCAACACTTAGGAAGAGATGGATTATATGTCTAAAGTTCCATATGGATTAGCAGTTGGAAGCTTAATGTATGTAATGATATGCATAAGGCCTGATATTGCACATGCAGTGGGAGTTGTAAGTAGGTACATGAGCAATCCAGGAAAAGAACATTGGATGGAAGTGAACTAGATTCTTAGGTATTGGAGAGGTACTATAGATCCAACATTATGCTTTGGTGGTTCAAACATTGCTCTACAGGGATATGTTGATGCAGATATGGCAAGTGATAGAGATAACAGGAGGAGCACCATAGGGTATGGGTTTACTATAGGTGGAACAACCGTTAGTTGGGTTTCAAAATTGTAAAGTGTTGTTGCACTCTCAACAACGGAAGTAGAGTATCTTTCCTATTGGGATGTGTGATGTCGCATCAATGGAATCCGACAAAAAAGGAAATTGAGAAGTGGTTGGGTAGAAGTATCCACAAATTCATGAGGAAAATAGGAATCCATTCATGTCAAAAGAACAATGGTTGGATAGATGTTTGTACATAGAAATACACCAAATTTTCTTCTGTACCTTCTCGATCAAGCTATATGAGTGGATAGCTAAATTGGGAAACAACCAAGGAAGGTGGAGACTTGACTGTCCAATAGTGTCGACTCTGGAACTAGTGCAGAGGTTGGAAGCTTTTGAAGATAAGATCATCAAGGATGCTGATCATTGACTTGATCGATTCATAGGAGGATTTGTGACAAATTTCACGATTGATACCTTAGTCAGCTACAATGAAGTAGAGCGATGATTCTTTAAAGGGTAGCGAGGTAAGTATCTAAGATATTTAAATACCTAGATTAAGATTTTGTTGTGTGAAAAATGGATCATGCCATTGCCTTGATGTTCGAAGCTACACGAAGTGGAAATTTTTTCAGAGATCGAGGGAAAACAGGTCATGAATGTAGTCCATTGATTGAGCCTCCTTTGAGTGACAACGAGGGAATGGTACAGGTTTCACTACAGAGTGTTGTACAATTAATAAGACATGGATTTTCGTGAAGTCGTCATCCATCCATTCCACCTCAACCTTCCCCTCCACAACATACAACTTTTCCCACATCACCACCACCACCTCCATCATTTAGATTAGTCCTGATGATGGATCCTTGTTGGGATTTGAAACATTGACAAGTATGGTTTATACTATGGATACTCCAAGACTAAGCTCGAAAGAAATGAACCACAGATACCTAAAATCCAAAACCACCATTTCTATCATTCAACTTGTCAAATACAATGAAGTTTCCAGTTTTCAAGGGTATATGGAGTGAGGATGCAAACCAATTTTGGTTTGTTGTGAAGGTTGTGTGGACATCACAACAAGTTACAGATGATAACATGAAGGAGGTGTAGTTGGTTACTACTCTGTAAGTTTGTGGGCTAACATGATACATCAAGTACTACACAGATAATCCTTTGGCATCATTAACAAACACTAAGGTCACTTTGAACAATGAATTCAGCAAGCCTATGTCTGACTACAATCAATAGTTGGATTTTATCGAAATCACCATCAAGGCCGGTGAAATGCCATGGGAGTTAGATCAAATATTGGAGTATTTGATTCACAAAGCTAATATGCAGCTCACAAATGGTCAGCACTGTGAGTAGTTTATAGCCTCGCTCCTGCCCCACCTAAGGATTGCTTTATCACAACAAAAGATAAGGTCTCGGGTGCAAACCCTAGAAATCATGATGAGATTGCATGAAATGACTGTTCAAGATGCGTCTTTAGGAGGTCAACAAATTTACTCACAATTGTAGAACCTCTGCTTGGAACTGTAGATCTTGAAAAAGGAAAAGGAGTCTAGGCGAGAGGTGCGTGAGGAAGTTTGGTGCCTCAAGTCTAAAAACCAGGGACATGATAAAGATCACTACCCTGTCTTCGTGAATTATATCATGGGGGGGAACTAATACCCCTGAGGCAGGAAGCTCCAGCAAGACCAAGTATGGGACCCATGCTATAGTGCGCTATCTATCAGATGGCCAGAAAACACGTAACAAATAATTTTCGTTTGTTGCAAAAGTTTGTACAGACACCACAACAATTGTTTTGCAATTTCTGAAAATTAGGGGGCCATGATGAGTGCCACTCCCATAGTTACCAATTTATGATGGAAAGGATGCCTGCATATCGAATGTAGGAAGAAATGTGGCCTCCAGATCATGCCTCTGGGACAGCGCGCGGAGGATATTATGGGTGTGGAAAAGGCCAAGGAAGAGGAGGATCTGGTAGAGGTCATGGATAGGTTATTTTCTATAATTGTGGGATGCTAGGGCACTACACATGGGAGTGTTAGAATTAGGTATGTCCATCATGCCAATACTGCACTCAATTTGAACATATGATAGAAGAATTCCCCATGCTAATAGAAACGATGCAGGAGAAGAAGGTACAACCTCAACACCCTACACAAAACTTATAGATGATGAGGTACGAGCCCTGCGAGGAGGATCCTGATGTGAGTATCATACTGAGAATCGAAATCATGATTGATGACGATAAGGGAAAACAACCTATAGAGAATGGGTGGGTTTGCAAGGCCTGAGAAAAGGAAGTTGTCTTCGATCTAGAATGCGTGAGGGAAACATTTATGGAGGTGAAGAAAAGATTTGTTGAGGCCTCTACCTCTAAAAGTCACGACAAACTACCAGAACCTAGTGTGCCCACAAAGATTGATCCCTTTGTACTCACCATGTTCCTAGAAATCTGCATGAAACTTCTACACGATGGTAAGGATGTGAAGGGCTTACAGGAGTTGATAAACAAGTGTGTTGGTAAAGAAAATGCTCTAATGGACACCGCATAATAAAAAAGATTGGAAAACATAAGGCGAGGATAGGGCATGAGATGAGGCTCACTATGCAGGTAGGAGAATATGAGATGGCCCATGTTATTTAGGATTTGGGGTCTGATGTGAACGTTTTTCCTAAACAAACATCGGAGAGAATGGGGAGACCTACACTACAATCGTCTTAGATTCAACTAAGGATGGAAAACCAGCAGAAGATTATCCCTATGGGATGACTACATAGAATCACCACAGATATATATGATGTGGGTGCTTTGGCTGATTTTGAAGTGATAGAAATTTTTGATGACAACAATTCATACCCTATGCTCCTTGGAATGGATTGGGCTATTGATATGAATTTCATCATCAACAAGAAAAAGTGGACAATGTCATTTGAAAGGAAATCGTTGCATGTTGTAGTACAGTTGAAGTTTGCAGAAGGACCATGCTATACTGAACTGGTCCGCCATTATGAAGAAAGTGATGATGATTTGGATCAAATCTACAAAATTACAGTGTGAGACCAAGATTGGAATAATCCAACAACTCATGGATGGATTGCATGGGACCGTGAAAGTTCTTATACCTCGGATTCAGATGAAGAATTAGAACATTGGCAAAATCAGTTGCATGAAGTATCTACACTGTGCTATAATATGATGAATAAATCTTTGCACTGTGTGTCATCTGAGGTAAGAAATTCACCCTATTATGATGGTTTAACTGATGTAGATAAATTTTTGGATGCATTTTAAAGAGAAGTACCCGAGGATCATCGCTTTTAAGCACTGGATTTGGGGTTGCGCGCTACACCCTTACGTTGGTGGGGTACGCACAAAGACAACTTTAATGAACGACGCAATTATAGGAGGATGATGAGGTTGCGATTTTGTCATTTGAAGGTATGATTAACCAAGAAATATTATGGGAGAAATGATCCATGCGATCATTTGGAAAAATGGACTAAAGTCTATAGAGCAGAGCCATAGCCAAAGTGGGTGCACTTATTTTGTCATACTTTAGATATAATTCCTATGAATTGGTACTTGGAAATAGAGCTCCGCCATTGCACTGCAGAGTGGAATATATTAAGCGAGGGTTTCTTAATGACCTCCAGTTTTGAATATGGGTTCGAAAGCATTGATGGAGCTCTTCAGGAGATTAAGGTGGAAATCTTGAGAACTCCATAGGATCCTTTGGAGTTTGTTCAACAAGATTGGAGCTCCCAGTGCCATGCGCTGGAATGCTATAATGTGACTACTAAGGGGGAGGATGAAGATCTAAGAAATATTAATATGCCAGAGGTCGAAGGCCATTGGGAGGTCGAAGGTCTACATGTAAAAGATTGAGACATCACCATGCCACTAAAAACTAGGCAAGTGAACATTGGTACTAAAGAAGAACCAAAATGTGTGAAGATCGGAGATTACTAGGATGATTCCATACTGGATAAAGTTGTTGAGTTACTACGTGAGTACCAGGATCTTTTTCCTACAAAATTTTCAGAATTAAAATGCATCAACTTGGGCGTGATGAAAATTACCTTGAAGCTGGATGTGAAGCCTATTAAGTAGAGGTGATATCACCTTAATCCCAAATACAAGGAAAATTTCTACTTGGAGTTTGACAAGATGCTTGAAGGAGGCACTATCGAATCTGTGGAGGAATCTGATTGGGTGAGGCCAATGGTGGTCCAAGAAAAGAAGCAAAAGGGAGAAATACGGATTTGCATAGATCTGAGGAAGCTTAATGATGCCTGCATCCATCATCATTTTAAACATTGTTTACTGATGAGGTACTGGATAATGTTGGAGGGAAGGAGGCCTACTCATTCACTGATGGGTTCTCCGTGTACCATCAAATTAAGATCGCGCCAGAAGACACGAGTGAAAAAACCTTCGCAACAGAATGGGGCTATTTCCAGTATATTGTCATGTTGTTTGGACTCAAGAATGTTATGCTTTTAACCTGAAAAAGATACCCAAATACAAAATATGCAAAGAAAAATACCCAAAACATAGAATAGTGAGAGTCAACAACAAATATTTTATTATTCAGAAAGCAATGTTCATTGGCCTCTTCGAGTGGGCAACCTCCAATAGAGCAGAGCTTGATTCAAAATAAGACACGATGCTCCTCGTAGGGAGTCTCTATCCTTTATATATGACTCATACATGTAATACCATGAATCAATACCATGGGTTTTATTAATGCCATCTACCTAATACTAGGCCCATTTGCAACTAATTGTGGTCCCGTAATAAATAGTGGGTTAACCACTTACAATTATTAATATGGGCTTTATTGACTCTTTATTATGACATGATCCCACTACATAAATAAGGGGGTTAGGGTGGGACCCTAACATGCCCTCCCCCTTAAGAATAGCCTTGTCCTTAAGGCTGAAGTTGTGGAAACTGCTGAAGAATAGTGGCTGGTTCCCAAGTTGCATCTTCCGGAGAGGTTTCTTTCCAATTGACGAGGACTTCCCTAATCACTCGGCCACGTGGGGGCCATTCTCGTGTGTCCAGGACCTGTTCAGGTTGGAGCCAGATTGACCCTTCCTCGTCCAATTCAGGTAGACTGGTTTGAATTCTGCAATTGTTCCCAATCACTTTCTTCAGGCATGAGACATGGAAAACTAGATGGAATTTTTCCGTAGGTGGCAAAGCCAACTTGTATGCTACTTCTCCAATGCGCTGAAGTACTTGATATGGTCCGGACCAATACTTGGAGATAGTTTCTGACAACCCTTGTCTTTGAGTGATGTTTGCTTATAGAGTTGCAGCCTCAAAAATACCTGATCCCCTTCCTCAAATTGGTGCTCTGAGCGATGCTGGTCTACTTGTTGCTTCATGTGGTTTTGAGCTTGATGAAGATTCTCTCTAAGATGGGCGAGCATGGCTGAACGACTTTGTAGGAGTTGATACACTGCTTGTACCTTTGAGCATCCCTTGATATAAGAAGTAGGGGAAGGAGGGATTTGACCATATACTGCTTCATAGGGGGTCATTTTGGTGGTGGCATGATAGTTGGTGTTATACAACCATTCAGCTAGAGGTAACCACTGAACCCAAAAATGTTGCTTTTCGGAAGTGAAACACCTAAGGTAGGTTTCTAGACATTTGTTGACGGCTTCAGTTTTACCATCTGTTTGTGGATGATAGGAAGTGCTGAGTTTTAGATGGGTGCCTTGTAGCCTAAAGAGTTCCTGCCAAAAATTACTGGTGAAGATCAGGTCATGATCGGACACAATAGAAGTGGGCATGCCATGCAATTTGAAGATCTGATCCATGAAAGCTTGAGCAACCAAAGTCGGTGTAAACAGATGGGGTAGGGCGCGGAAATGAGCATACTTTGAAAGTATGTCCACAACCACCCCGATGACTAACTTGTTTCCAGACTTTGGAAGACCTGTAATGAAATCCATAGAAACCTTCGTCCATATTGATGCCGAAATGGGCAATGGTTGTAATGTGCCTGGTGCTTTGACGGTCTCCCCTTTGTGGCATTGACATACATCGCATTTTGCTACAAAAGTAAGGATTCCCTTTTTCATGCCTGTCCAAAAAAATGATCTTCTGGTGCGAGCATACGTCTTTTGAAAGCTTGAATGTCCTGCAAGGGGGGATGAGTGCAATTTTGCCAAAATGCAACTTTTGAGGCTGGATTTTGGTGATATTACGACTCTGTCCCTATAGCGAAGAATCTCACTCTGCCACGAGTAGCCCTTGGTGGGATTTGGATCTGCCTACAATTGAGAAATGAGTTGGGAGAGCCCGGGATGTGAAAACCATTCCCTGCGAGCCTCTTCAATCCATTCTGGAATGGGAAGGGAAATTGCTAGCATGGTACTTTCTTCCTCAAATTGGCGAGATAATGCATCTGCTACCCTATTTTCTTTCCCTTTTTGTAAGCGATCTCATAATCATATCCCAGCATTTTGGCGAGCCATTTATTTTGTTGTGGGGAGGATAGGCATTGTTCCAAAAAATATTTAAGACTGTGATGGTCTGTTCAGATTTGGAAATGTCGCCCCAGTAAGTAAAGTCGCCAGGTCTCTACTGCATGTAAGATGGCCATCATTTCCTTCTCATAGGTAGATTGACCCAGATTCTTCCCACTTAGTTGTTGGCTTGTGAAGGCCAAAGGTCAACCTTCCTGCATTAAAACTGCCCCAATACCTGTACCCAAAGCATCACATTCAATGACAAAAGGTTTGGTGAAATCCGGTAGTGCTAAAACTGGAGTGGAACACATGGCATTTTTGAGAGCTGTAAATGCCTGCTGTGCATTCTCATTCCAAAAGAATGAATTTTTCTTCAGGAGTTGTGTGAGGGGCTTCGCTAGACCATAATTAAAGACAAATTTGTGATAATAGCCTATGAGACCCAAAAATCCTCTCAAGCTCTTCAAAGTCTTAGGTTGAGGCCAATCCTGCATTTCCTGGATCTTTTTGGGGTCCACCTTGACACCTGCATGCCCCACAATGTGGCCCAAATACTCAACTTCTTCCATGCCAAACGAACACTTAGACATCTTAACAAATAATTAATGCTTGCGGAGCAGTTGCAAAAGTAGATCTACATGTTGAAGATGTGCAGCCCAAGTGCAACTATAGATGAGGATGTCATCAAAGAAGACAAGAACGAATTTCTTGAGATATGGTTTGAGAAGATGGTTCATAAGGCTCTGAAAAGTAGATGAGGCATTACAAATACCAAATGGCATGACCAAGAACTCATAATGGCCTTCACAAGTTTGGAAAGCAGTCTTTGGAATGTCGACTTCCTTCATGTGAATTTGGTGGTAGCCTGAGCAAAGATCCAGCTTAGTGAAGAATTGAGCCCCATTCAATTCATCGAGAAAATCATCAACCACTGGGTTGGGAAATTTATCTTTGATTGTCAACTTATTGAGGGCCCTGAAGCCTGGACACATCCGCCATTCCCCATCTTTCTTGAGTACCATGACCATCGGTGATGAATAAGGACTAATGCTGGGACGTATGACACTTGCTTCCAAAAGTTCCTTTATTATTTTTTCTATTTCATTCTTTTGGGTGAATGGATATCTGTAGGGGCGCACATTTGGGGGTTGGGTCCTAGGAACCAAGCTGATGCTATGATCATGTTCCCCTCTTGACGGTGGAATCTCATGAGGCTTGTTAAAGACTAGCAATTGGTTATTTAAAATCCATTGCATCTCTGGATGAATCGATAGAGACTTGGTTTCGATTGCCTGGATGGCATTAAATTGAGCTATAACTCCATGATGTCCCTTTTTTAGCAATTTTTCCATCCTATGCGAGCTGATGATAGAGGGGGCTACCGCCTGGAGTCCATGGAGGGTATGTGTGGAGTTGTTCTGCTTAAAACTCATATATAACTCTTGGAAATCCATTATGATTGGCCCAAGAGTGCGAAGCCATTCAGCCCCTAGGAAAATGTCGCACCCACCCATGTGTATTGCAAACATGTGGATCTTCAACTGATAATCCCACATTTGATGTTTGACATTTTCACAGCGGCCTTCACATTTCATTGTGCCCCCTTCTGCAATTTGGACTTGGAAGTTAAAAATTGCTCGTACAAAACAATGCATTGCTTTCGTGACTTTTTGATGGATGAAATTATGTGTACTTCCACTATCAATCAAGACTACTACTCAGCGATGTTTAATAAAACCTATGATTTTGAGAGTTTGAGGTGAAGAAATCCCTGCCAGAGCATGCAGTGAAATAACTGGTTCATCAGGGACATTGTCCTTTTGGTTGTCTTCTTCTACCGCCTCAGGTTCCTCAAGTGGTGGATCTTCCTCCGATGAGCCATAATCAGTGGCATCAATTTGAAAAAATTTGGGCTCCTTGCATTTGTGACCTGGGGAGTATTTTTCATCACAGTAGTAACATAATCCCTGCTTTCTTCTTTCAGCCATTTATACTGGTGACACCTTTGAACCTTAAGTGTTTGAGTCATGCTGTGAGCCTATGTGGGGAAACCCTTGGCGGTGAAATTTGGGCGAGTGGCCAGGGCTGCTAATGCACGTTCTACGTTACGGGCTACCTTGCAAGCCTCAATCCATGTTGGAAGGTGGTGTAGTTGGATGTGGGCTTTTATGGCCTCTTTAAGACCGCTCATAGAACATTCTGTGTAGAACACATCTGAGAGACTGCTAGTGTGGAAGGCTAAGGCTTCAAAGGCTGTAATATATTCATGCACTATGCCAGTCTGTCGGAGCTTAGTAAGACGACCCAAAAAATCAGATTCCTGGTCAAAGCGGTCTGTAAGAGCTTTTTTGAATTTGTCCCAAGTCCTAAAAGCTGCATTGCAACATTGATGCCATTCCCACCATTGCCACCTTTCATTGTCCAAGTACATGCTCCCCACCATAAGCTAAGTCTCATCATCTAGGATGTTATTCAAATTGAAATACTGCTCCATTTGTGTTATCCATGCCGCCGGGTGAGAACCACCAAATTTATGCATATCCATCTTGGGAGGTCTCGGACAGGATTGTTGTTTTCGGGAGCCCCAGAGGTGAGGAGAATGGCTAGAGTCACCCTCACTATGTCCATTGCCAATATACTCTTCCTAATGGGCTACCTCCTTGCCCTTCAGAATTGCGCTCGGGACTAATATTGTTAGATTGTCAAGTTGAGTTTGGATGGATTGCAATATTTGTTCAAGTTTGTCCATCCTCTCATTAGCCATCGCTTGAGCTCTAGTTGCTACCATGCACCGACCTGATTCTCTTAAAATTTAGGACCGCTAATTTTTTTTTTCACTAAGAATTGAATGGTACCACCGTGCTCAGCTCGTCGTCTTGATTCTAATGGGCTAGACCATCAATAACCACTCCGGGAGATCTCCTAATGGATTTTTACTCAGGAATACTGCAATCACCGAATCCTCAAAATGTCAATGCTATCAAAAGTCCTGTGAAAATCATGCTCCGGTATAGGAACCCCACACAACTACTCAGATCAGGTGGATCTGAGAGATCTAAGTGGCGGATCAAATAGCTCTGAGTGGCGGAATAGATTGCTGCTGTGGATTTGATGGATCTAATAGATAGAACTGATGTCTGTTGCTACTGCACCCCTTTGCGCTAGCAGATCTGGTCGAGATGATGCGTGATCCCAAGATAAAAGGGAGCTATGGTCTCAAGGAGTGTCAAGTGCTACAGATCGCAATATACATAAGGGTCTGACAGTAATACTCCGCCCAATGTTTCAGGGCTCTAACTAAGGAGGATCAACCATACCCTTAGCCGTACAACCCGACTACGCTATCGTACGGGTGAGTAATCTCTCTGAGTGTTATTCTCGGTGTACTATAGTAGCAAGACGGCCGACGATTTATCTATGGCTAGGTTGTAGAGGAGCTAGGGGGATTCCAATATACCGAGAAGGTACGTGGAAGACAGTTCGTACGCCGTTTTGTCTAATGATGTTGTATATCTAACCCAGAATATTATAGATCTAATAAGAATGTATGATACAATGAAAATAAACCCAAGAATAATATGAAATGATTCTTTATTGATATCAAACCCTTAAGGTACGGCAACACCATACATTCACTCCTTAAGGAAGGAGAATACTCCACAAGCCATATGCCTGTTCATACAAGAATACTTCTTTTCATGTCCTCCATGTG